>OY992517.1:13423904-13727012 GCA_963921215.1 Scoparia ambigualis | reverse complement strand
ATATTGGGTATCAAATGAAAGGGCTTGACTAGTGTATACAGTAGGTACATAAAAAAAAACTAAAATCTTGAAAATAAAATAAAGGTATTTTTGAAGTTAAACGGTTTTATTAAAAATAATGATTATGTAGGTAGATAATATACTAAGCTACAAAATAATTTAAAAAAAACAATTAAAAAATGAAATTCCCTTACCCTGTATAAATGTGTAATTAGCATGAATTTCACGCGCCCCACGATTAGTATATTACCTAACTACCTACAAAAAATATTTACTCATACACATCACAAGAAATTAAACAACGAACCATGATTAACTAAAACTACTTAAATAACTTAAACTAAAAAAAACTAAAAATACCTTATAAATAAAAAATATCTTTACCAAGATCATAATTATTTTCAATAAAACCGTTTAACTTAAAAAAAATTACCTATTTTTTTTACTGGCCCGCGACCTCGTCGTGTATGTCGACAAAATTTCCCAAAAAAAAAATTGCATACAAACCTTGTCCTGACAACTACAAACATAACAAAAATTAATTGGGCTAATACTCGTACGTGCAGCCGTTCTCAAGTAATGTCCGAATATTATTAAGAAACAAAAACATATCTTTACTTATTACGGATTAAACACAATGGTAGTAGAATATTTCTCATATTTGACCACACTAATAGTTAAAATCTACTTTTTATTATAATTCATGTTAGATAGTTATCAGAATTAACATCTTATTCCGCTTTAAATGTTAATATGGCTTTTTACACGGTAATTGTCTTACTAATATTACATGTAAAAAAAATATAGTTCATATTAGGCTCTTTTATTATGATTATTAAATAGCTGTTGGCATAATGCTTAAACAGTGTGATTACTAGCAAATTAATAAGGTGAAGTGAAATGTATGAAGCGTCATTATTATAATTATTAAAACAAGTAATCTCTGATTAATCTTTTGTATGGTTAGGTAGCTTAGAGCTTACGCTTAGTAGTAATTTAGGAGTGCTTGCTTTGAAGCCTAAGTACATTATTATGTGGGAAACTGATAATAATTACAGACTTTTGAACCGAGTGTTGAGTGCGATTTTTAGAGTACGGACTCGTGGTCACACCAAATAGTCACACCAGTGTGAAAATCATATTTAGTTAATGAAAACGAAAATATGTATGGCATAAATTAACTTTGCTTCCCCAGGAGGCGCTGCTTCAAAGCCATACAAAAGCTCGTTTTTCTAACAATAATTCATTATCATTTATTCAATTTAGACTACAACAATGCGCGATTTTCCGAGATCAAAAAAAAAGAAATTGGTTCGTAAATTACTTCATAGATGGCGCTTAGCATAGATTAGTATGGCGCTTAGTAAAAGGCGGGTCCATGAAGAACACGTGTATGGCTACGTAATATTTATTCCATTCCAAAATATAAATAGGTCCAGGAGATCCTGAATAAAAATTTGTAAGTACTATGTTTTTACTTTTTTGATAGACTAGCAAAAGTGTAGAATTTATTACAACGGGTCGGCTTTAATAAAACGCCATCTATCGAGTATTTTTGAACTAATTTTTATTTTTTAATTTGGGCTGTCAGAAAATCGCCCATTGAGCACTTATAAATGTCAGTCGCATGTAGGTCGGGAGACCATGTAAACACTGAGAAAAACCGGCTAGGAACTCAGCGAGGGCATTTCTTTTCTGCCTTTCTTTTACAGCATCAAATATTAATTGGTAAAGGCCTCTCCTATCCTCGAAGAACACTTTCCATTACAATATAAAAACATATAGAATACAAGACAACCACAACAACATACAAAAGAATATCTAATAAATAAAATAAAAACATACCAGCTACCCTATCGCCTAAAAAATATGAATATGGGCTTCAAATGTCAAATGAAGCCCATGTCCACATCCATATTTTTTTGCCGATAGACCCGCAGGTACCTATTCACCTTAATAAATAATATTTTAACTATTATTCACATAATATAAATAATCCCTTAGAGTATATCGATAAATCGAATGGAAAAATTCATATTCAGCATTCAGGCCACTTTAACAACAATCGATTTCAAATTGGTCTCTAGGTAGTAGAGTCGTAGTTTGAACAAAAAAAACTTCAACGAACATTTTCTGCAACGCATCTTCAATTTCTATGGTAAGTATTGCTTTCCATCAGCTGACCTGTGGGCTCGTTGACCATCTTCCACAAAAAACACCATTCGTCACGGAAAGTAAAGGTTGCTCATTTGTTTTGTTGTTTCGTCCAAACCTTCGGTTATGCTACGTTTTTACCACAAACCGCGTAAACTGTTTGGATAACGGCCCGTTCGCACGGCCATCCACCACGGATGACCGCGCCTCATTTGGACTGAACTAATCGTAATTTCAGAGCTAAGAAATGGGACAGCGCTCAGGGGCCGGAACAAGCGGGCAAGTAGTACAGCGAAAATTTGAATAATGACGATAGACTAGCGGAGTGGTTCGCTCTTTCGACGACACGGTGGTTGCGCCCGCGATGCCTCCTGTCTCTAGCGTGCCGTTTGTTTTGACGAATCAATTACTTTATATTAGGTTAATGACGTGACGGCTGTCTTCAAAACGAACAAATCAGTACAGAAATACTGTTTTTTAGCAGATCGTACTCTGTTAAGTCTGGTATTGCGTTGTGCGGCAGGTTTCGTTACCGCCTCTGTGGTCTATTGGTTAATTGGCAGTATATAAACGGGATTTAACGCAAAACTATTTAGTAAAGGCATCCTACGCATACCTTTTATATATGTTTATATATGTGTGCATAATGAAACGTGAAAGTTTAAAAGTGTATAATTGGCAGTAGTTTAGACGTCACAAGTTCAATTTCCAGTTATTCATCCCCCACAATTTTTGGTAGAAACCCAGCCGAACTTTTTTCATATTTATAAACGTCCAACAGTTCAGGCCATAATTCCCGCCTTGAGGCACATAGGGATATCCTACTAATATTATAAACGATAAAGTTTGTAAGTATGGATGGATGTTTGTTACTTTCTCGTAAAAACTACTTAATAGATTTGGATGAAATTCGACATACAGATAGTTTATAACCTGGATTAACACATAGGATACTTTTTATCTCGATATTCCCAAGGAAACGGGAACCACGCGGGTGAAACCGCGAGCAGCCGCTAGTAGGGTTAGAATCCTTTGTAGAGGATATGAACGAAAAAAACCAGGACCAACAAGGAGTCGTTCGAGTTATTATTCTGAGTTCGGACTACCGCGAGTCATCTTATTGTTTCTGGTCACCCATCCGGAAATTCGAAATAGTGAAAGTTGCAAGAACTGTCTCACAATCAGATTTTTTTTCCTAACACTACGGAGTTTATCATCTGTGTAAATAAAATTATTTTATCGATCAATCATCGTCAGTTTGTAAGCTAAAAAGAAAGTGAAATATAAACCCAATTATGAAGAGATGTTAAGATACTGTTACTGTTAAGAACTGTGTAGAGCCTTAATTTTTTTTTATGGTTGTGGTTTAGCTTAATAGTAGTACATTACGGGTTTTATGAGTCAGTTTATTGTTTATTAGCTTTCTGCCGCCCACGACTTTGCTTTCGTAGAAGCACAGGTAGAAGGCATGTAAGACGATATGCAATTTCACTGCATTATTTTACACGTCAATTAACTTAGATACCTATAACGTCTCCTTTCCACTTCACTTTGAAGGGTATCTACTAGGTCCAGTGTCTTTACATATTATTATTAGTTCTCTGCACACGGCGAAGCCTCAGGAACGTGGGTTGTAACTAATCCTACTCCTTATCATGTACATAAGCCCAAATTTATTCCCGGTCACCTATCAAATTACCGATCTTTGCGAACGTCCCTTGACTTTTACTAATTCACAATATCAGTTCACTGCACATTGCGAAGGTACGTCCCAACAACTGGGTTGTGACCAGCAACCCCACCCACAATTAGCTACCATAATGTGGAGCACACGGGACATAATGCCGGGTGGCGGCGGCCGGCCAATGTCACTGGGCATGCGTGCATGCTCATATTATTACCAGCGTACGCTCTACATGCCGGTTGCAGGTTGTAGGTTCAATGAACTGCATGTACATTTATTTATTGATATAATGTTAAAAGTAAAGTAAGTATAGTCTATATCTATTGACGACCTCCGTGGTCGAGTGGTTTAGCACGCCGGTTCAGGCGTCCCGGGTTCGATTACCGGTCAGTTCAATTTAGAAATAGCTGTGTTATAAAAAGGTGATAGGAACACAAAAGAAGTGTGTCGATGATAGCAAATGAAAAGCCATGGTCTCTGTCTGCCCCTTCCAGCAAAAGGGCGTGATGTGTAAACGTAACTTAATTTATACTGTAAGACCATTTTATAGATTATGCATTTTATTGATAGGCAAAACAGAAAATGTTCGTTTGGGCAGAACACACAAGTAAGTAATTGCTTCAGATTCCATCAGCAGCGAGTCAAGAGTAGAAAGCCGACGATCATGTAAAAGAAAACTTAGGATCTTTACTTTATTTATATTGTAAGACCATTTTATACATTATGCATTTTATTGATAGTCAAAACAGAAAATGGTCGTTTGGGCAGACAGAACACGCACGTAAGTAATTGCTTCAGATTCCATCAGCAGCGAGCCAAGAGAAGAAAGCCGACGATCATGTAAAAGAAAACTTCCCAAGTAGCATATCAAGCTGTATAAAAGCTGTATTTGAACTTATTTTTATACTTACAGCTGCATATTGAGGCTGTAAAAAGGCTGTATAAGCGATTATACAGACCTTATTAGCTCAAAAAGGGCCCATATTATAAAACTTTTCGCGTTAGTATAGCTGTATAGTAGCTGTAGAAGCAAAGCAGAAGCTGTTTAGTAGCTGTTTAAGAGATGTTAATCGGTGTAAGGAAAAGCAACTACACTCCAAATAATATTTTATAAAGATAAAAGTTTAAAATATGAGTTATAAGTAAATTAGAAAATTATGAAAATAAAAGAGAAACATGTCGTACAAGAATAATACAATAATTATGACGCATGATGTTCACATTTCACAGTGCAATCCCAAGTATTGATAAATCTTAGGAATCTGATGGTGTTAATTGGTAAAACAAAGTGCAAATCCAATTTTATTGTCAATGTGTGGTTGGTTATTGGCAATATTTTAACGCGCCAGTAAAACTATAAAAAAACATAAAGAAGATTATTAAACACGGGTAAGTTAGTCTTTATTTTTAAGGTTATAATATAAATTATATTGAAAATAATAGATTGTAGGACACAACGACAAAATTTTGTAGCTGATAATCATGAAACGGTTCAAACTATTAACAAACATTGGTTTAATTATATTTGAATATCTTTTTTCATTCGTTCTTAAATGTCGACATTTTGTTATACAGCTTAGACAATATTAGGAGGGTACTAAAGTCTTACTAGCTGTACTACGGCGGATATGGATTGCATAATACATCTCTTAGTTTTTAACCAGCTTTATTAGTGTTTTTTTTTTATTATTTAGGCTGTATATGAGATCTGGGTAGAGAAATTATAATTCTGTTTAGAGATCCGTGTAAGAATTGATTATCCCTGAGTTTTATTTTAAAAATTGAACAATGAAATGTAATTGATTTAAAGTGGTAATAAAAATTAAAATATAATATTTAATTTATTATACGATTGGTTCCAGATTGTTAATCAACAAGAGAAATCATTAACTTCACCTACTGCAACAATATTCACACAGATACTTCCAGAAGTGACAACTGCTGAAAAATATGTTATTCAATATATATACGAGTGCGAGCTGGCAACAATTTCTGTCGACCCCCATCGTAATGAGTTTGAATCTCAAACCCCTTTTCAAACCCAGAAAATCACGAAGTAAATCAGATTGAAAATTATCTAAAATAAATTTTAGATAATCAAAGTAATATATTAGACAAACAATAAATGTTCTTGCAGACAATCAAAATAATATTTAATCAAATAAAACATGTTATTACAACAGATACTTTCTTTTTCACATTTTCTATATATATCCCGTTTTTAATTAAGAGTTCCATTTCGTACACAAAATCATCTAAATATTGGTCAATTTGTTTGGTTTTCCAACACCAAAATAAATTCCAATTACAAACGGCTTAAATATCTGGTCTTTCAAATATAGTGGACAAAATTGGCCAAAACTCTTTATTTGAGCTTCTAAATATTGGGAGACCATCAAAATTGAAATTTAAAGTAATTTTAGTTGGAAAATTGTTCAACCTTGTTCAATCGTTTTGATACGTATTTGTTTGATACTCGTAGTACCTAAAATAGTTCTAGCGTCATGTGGCGCTAAATCGTTTAGAGCTATTTAAGTTTTTTTTTAATCCACAACGGGTTAGCGCTTGGCCTTTATCTTACCTGATAGTAAGTGACGATAAGGCCGAAGATGGAAGCACGCTTCACCCGGAATCCTCAACCACTGAGGAACTGGCTATCTTATCTCAAACTGTCGGAACACAACAATGCTATAAACATCGTTGTTATGGCGACAGACTTAGATAAGATGGTGGTAGCTAGCCAGGCGGACTTAACAGCCCTACCACCAACCAAACCGAGCACACAAAGATGTACACCCCGCTGGGAATCGAACCCGGGACCTCTTGGTCTAAAACCGGTGGCTTAGCCACTAGACCACAGAGGCGGTTAAATAAATATATATTTCTTTCTGTAGCCCATTCTTTTATTCACTGGCGAAACTACATATTTTTTGAAAATTCGTCATCATCATTATTACGTTGTTAATCAGGTACCAAAGTTTTAACTAAATTCAAACATTCGACACCAATTATTGTTTTTCCTACAGAACCTTCGTTGGACGTCGATGGAATTGGCGCTTAACTGTAGGTTGTCAAATTTAAAATATTATAATTAATTACTGTCATTTGGTTTATTTATATTTATTATAACCGACGTAGAAAAAGGAGGAGGTTCTCAAGTCGTCTGTCGTCCATCTTTTTCTTTTTTTCGACATTATAAATGCGAGCTTTAGCAAACACTATGATGCAATCGTGACGACTCTGTCAGTAAAGTGGGCTAAAGCTGTACTATTGATGTAGTTTATTTTTTTTAATTTTGAAGTAAATTAATCTTGTAAACGCTTGTGTGCTGCTTGGGTTAGGATCTTTATTTTTTTTATACTTAACCCAGCCAATGACCCCACTTCATCTGATGTTAAATGAAAATGTTAGATTATTCCATATTTTATTAGTTTTTAACAGCGATGTTATGAGAGTAACCTACCAACCCGCATTGGGCCAGCGTGGTGGATTATGGCCCAATATCCCCACGTGCTATTGTCCACGTGGGAGGCCTGTGCCCAACAGTGGGACGTTTACAGGCTGATGATGATGATGATGATGTTATGAGAGTAAATAAGGCAAAAGTCAGGATCGTAGTAAATAAAAAGCTATTGTCTTCGGTTTCTGCATTCCGGGAAATTAACCCGAGATGGCCTGAGGGTCTAGACAAGTGGCAACCACTCATCTCCTGTCTGTTCGTAATTCGCTGTACACTGCTGTGTACTGTGCCAATTCCCAATTGCTAGTGAAAAATACACCAACGCGCGCGCATTGTACGGAGAATTTCGAATAGACGGAGGGTGAGCGGTTAGGGGGGCTGGCCATCGAGGCGAGATGAACTATGTATAGGTAAATTAAATGATGAATGCGTGCCTGTATGATACATTTCTGCTTACATGCTGTAAATTGCTGTATCTCTGCTTATATGATGCATTTCTGCTGACATACTTCACGTTGAATAATGCTTGAATGCAACATGAATGCATGCACGCAACACATCGTAAAACAGTTATTGCTTAGAAAGGTTGATCAGGCAATTATTTTTTTATAACGAAATATGATTAAGCACTTGGCCTTCATCTTACCAGGGCCCTTATTCTGTAACGATTCCTTGTTTCGAAACCACGTCAATTCCTTAAAAAGTTACGATATCTTCCCAAAAACGTATGCGTGTGACGTTTGTGCGCGGTAAGGTTTAGGTGTGGAATCTATAGATTGCGATACAGAATCAGGGCCCTGATGGTAAGCCACGATAAGGCTGAAGGTAGCGTGCTTCACCAGGAATCCTCAACCACTGAAGAACTCGCTATCTTATCTCTAGTATTTAGACCATACCATAGAGATTAGGACTATTATACTACTCCCTGTGATCACGGACCCTGTAAAGGTTTGAAACGTCAGGTAACTAAAAAACTATGTAATGTAGTCAAATTAAAAGCGAGTTAATCCGTAAAAAGTGTTTCATTTCAATGTGTAGGTAGTGCTCGCTTAAACCTTAGAAAACAATATTAGGACTATGTCTGAACACAACCACGAAGGTCATAAAATCGAAGAAGTGGAGTCATTCTCGTTATCTGGGAATTATCGTGGACTCACACTTGTCATGGAAGTTCCATGTAGCTTTAGTAGTTGGTAAGCTAAGTAGATTCTCATATGCGCTTAGTGAACTCCGAAAATGCACCAATGAGATGTGCGCGCTTGCTGCGTACTACAGCCATGGTGCGTCCTGGATTAGATACGGCATAGTGCTCTGGGGCAACTCGACTGATGTGCCAGCAGTGTCTATTTTGCAAAAACGCTGTCTTCGAATCATAGCTGTAGCAGGGTATTGTAGAATGTTATTTGCTAAATTCGGAATTCTCACAGCTACTTGCATGTACATTTTCGAGCTATGGCGGCTTGTGAGGAAACATTCGTCTCATCACGTCTCGCGTCGCGGTAACGACCTAGTTCTACCCCCCAGTGCATCAAGTGCACTAATACGATTCCTTTTTTTTCATCGTATATAAAAATGGATCGTATTATTTGGCTATCAAAGTATAATATTACCATCTACCAAACTACGTAAAAATATTCCAAGGTAGTTGATTTGAAAGTGAGCTAAAAAAAAATACTTCTTAATAAAACCTTTTAAAATTTGAAAGATTTTTTGAAAAAATTGTAATACCTAGGCGATATCCATAACTTATAAAATTTCATAATGCCTTGTAATTTGTAATACAAAAACACCTGTATATATATACACCTGTAATACGAAACTACTTTATTATTGTACTTATATATAAGATGACTGCTAGAAACCTCAAGAAACTTCAAGGGCTGGTCAGGTCAAGAGTTTTTAGACATGACAAAAACAACAAAAAAGGAATTCGTGTTTTTTTTTCATTTTTAATGAAATAATTCATTTTATGAATTTTAATTGGATAGTTTTTGATGTGAATAAACCCAAAACTGTCGGAACACAACAATGCTAAATATTTAAAATTGTTGTTATGAAATTTAAAAAAAATTAAGATATAAGATGGTTTAACAATAATCGAGGTTGAACTCCTTCTCCTATTAAGCGTAAAACACCTTGCCAAGAGTAGCCACTCTCCCTTAATATCATGGGTACATTTAAGGTTAATGTAAGTAGTTTATGTAGTAAATATTGGCAAAAATTGGATCTATGCGTGTATGTGTTTGTGTAAAAATTATGTTTTTATATTACAGTTGATGTATTTTCTGGTCCATGTTCATTTATGTTGAGTTATGACGCCAGACTTTAGATAAGATTGTGGTAGCTAGCTAGCCAGGCGAACTTAACAAGCCCTACCGCCAACCTAATCAAGTACCTACTTACACAAACATGTACCCCACGCTGGGAATCGAACCCGGGACCTCTGGGTCACAGGCACATGTATTCTAAAACCAAACTCAAAATCAAATCTATGCTAGAATACAGTTAGAAAGGGATGGCGATATATGCGACGAATAGCACCATCCCTTTCTAATTGTACTCAAGCAGAGGTTACTCATGTGGTTTGAGCACATGAATAAATAATAGTACTACGTAGTTTGAGTGTGAGTTTGGTTTTCGAATACGAGCCTCAGACCAGTAGCTTAGCCACTAGACCACAGAGGCTGTTGTTTCGTCAAAAAAGAGTTTATTTACCATCAGTACCTACGTACAATAAATGTATGTAACGGTATTCAAACAGAATTGAAACGCATTAAAGCCGCAAATTAGGAAGTGGGGTCACAATTAAACGGCTGTAATCTGTAAAATTTGCTCGTAATTACAATATCGGTAAAAAGTATTTAGCGCAGTGGCGGCTACCGCGGCCGCTGTGCTGCTGTATCATTCACTTTCTTATTGTTCTAGAATTGTAAAGTCATCTTGTCTTGCTATTCAACTATCTGCGTACCTACCCAGTTTTGGTTCACGCACTGGTTTGAGGTTTTTTCTTATAAAGATCATCATAACAATTATAGTCTTGTTAGTAAAGTAAAAGAAGTTAAATGTCTACAGTTTTTAAAATGTCTCACTGCTGGGCAAAAGATTTCAGCACTTATACAGTTATATTATTAAAAATAATAGCAAACCGTACAATATCAGTATGTATCCTATAGATTAATATGCGCAATGCCGGGTCGCCTGATGGGTGACCATTAAAAAACATCTCGAGCTCCTCCGTGCTTCGGAAGGCACGTTAAGCCGTTGGTCCCGGTTGTTATCGCAAACCCGCATTGGGCCAGCGTGGTGGGTTATAGCCCATTATCCCCACGTGCTATTGTTCACGTGAGAGGCCTGTACCAAGCAGTGGGACGTTTATAGGCTGATGATGATGAGATTCTGTATTCAAAGAACTAAGATAAGAAATTGTGATTGTGTTTGTCCGATAAAGACTCTTATCAAAGTTGTGATAAACGCGTGCCAGCATCCATGTCTCTCATTAAAGATTGGAGTTGCATCAAACGTCAAACAAATCAGTGCGCAAAAAATAGCTTCGCGGTTTCGTCTTTGTTACCTACCTTAATGCGAAAACACGATAATATTTTATTACCAGAGGGCCTACTCTCTTTCTCCGAAACGAAATTTCGGCCGATTTTAGTTTGATATTTACAGAGCTACTACTACTTACTGCTTGACGTTTCGGCCGCGATGCTGCGGCCGTGGTCACAAGCGAACATTTCGCACAGTTTAAAAATTAATCGTGTTAGGTTTTAGGTAGTATCAAGCGCCGTCTGAAGCATGCCCAAACTTTATCGGGCATGCAACTTCTGGCCGACCGCTGCCAGGGTGAACTCCGGTGCAAGAACTCCGGTGCTATCAGGCAGCGGCAGCGGCCGGCTAGAGATTAGGCTATTACCCAGTGCGGTCCTTGATCCCCCTGGTGACAAGACAGGGAAGAATGCTGTAGTTTTTAAAGAGTAACTAATGCTTCTATTCTCCATTACTTTGCCCGAGCTCTTTGGGATTGGATAGAACGTGTGTGGTCAGGAAGAGTCCCACATAACCAACTGCGTTTTATAACCATACCCCGGCCCGGGTCCAGTCAAATTAAAGTGCAAGAAGCATATCTAAAACTTCAAAGTTGGCAATGTGCGTGTACAGTCACGAGCAAAAATATGTAAACAATTGTAACTCTTAATACAATGGAATAAGAGTCAAAGTGTATACATATTGGTGCTCGTGACTGTACACACGCAAAGTCAAATGATCAACCTACCCATAACTGTCAAATTTCTTCTATCGATATTGATCCTTATTTTTTATTTTTTTATTTATTTATTTATTTATATTCAGGCAACGCAGACCCATAGATAAATACCTTACCTTACCTTAGAACCGGCTCGAACCCCCAGAGGTTCAGGGGGGGGGGGATCGGAGACTCGCTTGCGGCGAGATGCCATCCCCCACCGGAATCCCTCTGGAGAATTTCGACCATCACGGCTTGAGGAACCTTTAAGTTTCTCGCCGCCCCCAAACATGCCCGGTAACGCTGTAAAGGTCATCTGCGACCGACAGCACTCACACTCAAAAAAAAAAGACCATGGTTCAAAATCTAAAGTAACATTTGGTGGTTAATCATCATCTCTGTACCTACACATCACATATCTTAACGTACCTATACCCTGTGCCGCAAGCGTTTTATGACACTACTGTATTCGGCTTTAAATCCCATTCAATTAAAGGTAGTAAGGATTTTAATATGACCTAGAAAAGATCTTTAGATTAGAGCAGAAACGACACAGTCCAGCAGTCTTTCAGTGTCTAGCTATCAGTAACGTCGGCCTTTCGTTTTATACTGGCACAGAAGCAAACTACTATTAAAATTTGTTTGTCTACTTAATTTATTTAAGTCTTTAGGCGAATCTTAACTTTACAGGACCAATTCCCACGTGTTTAATTAACACTTAACACCGTTTACACGGTAGTCGTAAAAGCGGTATTTATAAAATTAAGTTTTATTCATTGTGATGTAGACGTGACTATACGCGACGCGAGATAATGTGGTTTGTGTAAAGGCTTAGTACTACACATTACTAATTAATACTATCACATTATAACGGAGTTTATTACGCCCCGCCGGTGACTCATTAAACATAACCGTTGGATTGTTATTATCATTGCGTTAATACCTAGTCGCCTCTTCACGGTTAAATTGTGCGTGCGACTTTTTTATGTTCATGTGTAAGGCGCGAAATACACAGAAGCGATGTTATATGCGGATGCGATGCGGATGTGGATCGGATTCGTTGTCCCTTCAAATCTTGTTCGTACAAAATGTATGAAAGAGATGCCTCGTAAATTACACAGAAAGGATGCGGCGCGGATTTCGCCGGTTCCGCGCCGCGCCGGATTTTGTACGAACAAGATTTGAAGGGACAACGAATCCGATCCACATCCGCATCGCATCCGAATCTTACATCGCTTCTGTGTATTATAAGACCACTCGGTAAACCATTAGCCTACGTCCCACTGTAAGTCAAAGGGAAGTTATTGAAATCCAGTCATCGCTACATTGATGGGTAATGGATTAATACTTAATCACGTACTTGCCAGTGCTCAGTGTGATCAAACAAACAAACCCGGTCTAATAAGCATCGAAAATTCCGAAACACGCTTTTACTGACTTAGGAATTGGAACCTCCACCACACTCCACCACAGATTAATTTAAGCTTCACTGGATATTAGATCGAGCTCTTTGACTTCGGCACAGAATAAATAATAGTACTTATTACGACTTCAGCTTCGAAGTACTTCGAACTCAGTCAACGAGGCGGTAACCCATAAACAAGTCCCATAAGTAATACATCATTTTCTAACCAACAACCCATACCAAGCCGGGTTGAATAACATAATAGTAGATTATGCACTAAGGGGATAAAAAGTACTTAGTGTCTTTTAAGTAGCGGGCGCCGTATTGAATCCCGAACAAAACGAAGGATTCTAGCGTTTAGGTACTCCCGAGCGCAGCGGAGCGAGGGAGTTTAGAGTTTTAACTCCCGAGCAAAGCAAAGAGATTTAAGACTAGAATCCTGAGTGCAGCGTGGGATTCAAGGTCGCCCAAGACGAAGGCACCTTTATCCCCGAGGAGAATAAGACTCTACTTTTCACACCATCTACGAGACAATAAAAAGCAATAATACAAAGCAACTTTCAGTAGGTAGGTATTCGCGATTTTAATTTGTATTCTATTTTGTGTAATGTCAAATTATTTGTAATTTGACATTGTCGAGCAGATGGTGTGAAAATATAATAAAATCCATATACCCAAACGATTTTTTTTATATCTACTACGTATAAGCCACAGTTTTAAAAGGTTAAGCGCTTGACTTTCGTCTTACTTCAGGAGGAAGCGCGTTTCTCCTGGAATCCTCAAATAATGAGGAACTGGTATCTTATCTCTAAACTGTCGGAACACAACAAAGTCTGATGCCAAACAAAACCAAACCTCTGGGTCTTCGATGGGATCGATGGCTTAGCTACTAGACCACAGATACATGTGGTTACATGTGGCCGGACAACTCCAATATTCTGCGGAGACAGATAGTTGACAGTGTATTTTTTATATTATTAAGTTACTGCAGAATAGCATTGCATTGGTGTGAAGGTAGTCAAAGGGATTTGCAACAACTTCCTCTAACATCACATCTTAGAGGTGTCGATGCGGCATCTATCGGCCTTTTTCAAAGTCATTTATTGGACTTTGAAAAAGGCTCGGAGCCGGAGCTGAAAATGGAGAACACCATCCCTGGTTGACAAGTTTAATTTTTGTATTGCTAATTGTCTAACTTCAACACGTATCGCGATACATTTCAAGCACATGTACTATCGCGCACTCCATCGCTTCACCAGTCTAAAAAGGCCAAAATCCCTTGCACACCACGTCGTCTATTTGGTACGGGCACGTAGGTACCCGGGCGGACGCGAGCGGTGTGCTTATACTTTCTGCAAATCGGTAAAGCGACGGTACCCCAATAGTTGGGCCACAACTCACTACGCTCTGGCCCAATGCGGCTTGGGATCATTTTATGAATACGGATCACAAACTGCATAATAATGTGTACGAAGGCAGTTTGATAAGTCCATGACTTTGGAAAGAAGAAACACTCTTTTTACATATATATTTTTTTATTTTACTACATAATCTCCTCCTCTTTGCCCGCCAAGCCATTCCTTCATGTTTAGGAAAAGGAAAAAGCCACAGGGAGCTAAATCTGGCGAATACGGAGGGTGTGGCAATAATTCGTATATTTATTCGCGGTTGCAGACAAGTGGGCCGGTGCATTATCCTGATGAAATAGAATTTTTTTCTTTGCTAGATGCGGTCATTTCTTGATCAACTTTTTATTGAATCTATTTTACAATGCAGCATAGTAAGCTCCGGTTATCGTCTTGCCTTTATCCAAAAAAAATGATGTAAATAACCCCTTGGTTATCTCAAAAGACTGTGGCCATCACTTTACCAGCCGAGCAAACAGTTTTTGCCTTCTTTGGGGCACGTTCCCCGGTAGAAGTCCATTGCTTCGACTGTTGCTTAGTCTCTGGTGTATAATGATGGACCCACGTTTTGTCAACTGTTATGTACCGACGCATAAACTCACTCGGATTGCGATTATACATGGCTAGGCATTCCTCAGAAGCTGTTACACGATTTCGTTTCTGGTCGACTGTTAGTAAACACGGCACCCATCTTGCAGAAAGCTTTTTCATGCCCAGAATATCACACAAAATATATAAAACACGCTCAGTGGAGATGTCCACAGCATCACTTATTTCGCGTATCTTCACTAGAACGGTCTGCCAAAACAATATCATGTATTTTACTAACCATGCCCTCCGTAGTGACCTCAATCGGCCTTCCTGGGCGCTCCGCGTCATTAGTGGTAGTAGGGGAAGTCAGCTCAATGCGGCCATAGAAGGCAAAGCGGCCACACCCAATTTTTCGGTAACTAAAAACGATTGCGCGACGTTGCCTTTGTGCCATTATAGCCAACCTCCCGCCCCGCACCAAGCAGTCGTTCGGTGCCGATTGGAGTAAACGCGTTGCCGCGGCGACATGTGCAAGGAATTTGTGCATTTTGTTAAAAAAATCCAGGGAAAGTTCAACCTGTTTTGATTAAACCTCTTCAGAATTCAATCTTTTTATTACACGTCTATTGTTACTCACCTATTTGGCTTTGAATGTGTAACATTTCTTCCGACATGGGATGAATAATGTGAGCTGAGTTTATTTTTGAAACAAAATGGTGGAAAAAGGTAAAGCGGTCCGGGCAAAGTGGCCAATTAATAAGGGCAAAGTTGGCCGCTTCAATAATTTGTTTTTGTGTATTACGAGTACTTATGATTAGCATGTTTTATATTTTTTTTGATTTAAGTACGAGTATTAGTTAGTTGTTGACCACAACTACAAAAGAAAAACTACGCAGGGGGAACTTTTGGTACATGGATTTTAGTAAAAGTAAATTATTGTTCTATTTGAAACTTTAAGAATAATAATAGAATAAGAATAAAAATAATTTATTGCTTTTTCACACAAGAAATATCAATGCAACACTTAACAATAAACAACACTGTACCTAACATATGATAGATAAAAAAAAAAGAGTTACACACATTTTAAGGTGAAAGCAATTGGAGGTGGCTCAGCATATGCTTACAAGAAGATGCTCCCAGTAAGCGCTGGTTTTCAGCCACTCCCATTTCTCTTAGCTGTTAGGTGAGAATGGGGTCATGAGGGCTATTCATTTACTACTACAACTACAACTTTATTAGTTACTTTTTGATTTTATCTTAAATAAAGTTTTTTTTAATTTTTTGTGTTTTGATTTTTTAAATTAATTCTTGTTATATTTAGGCATGACCACTTTGCCCTTACCCGTAGGGCCGCTTTAAGCGGCCAACACGGGCAAAGCGATTTTTTGACTAGTTTTCGTAATTTACAAATTAAAATAAACCGTTTAAGTTTTTGCAAAATGTGCACACGTTATGAAAGCTTATTAAATTCTCTTTCTTTTGATATAAAAATCTTTTTTTAAATTGATTCTATAGTGGTATTTTTTAAAGTCAAAGTTAAGGTGGCCGCTCTGAGCTGACCTCCCCTACGTCCACAACGAAATTCAGTGAACCACTTATGTACCACTTACGAAACCATCCCATGAGAAGGCGCAGAATCACCATAATACTTTTTCAATCTGTCTTCGGTCTGCCTAATAGTTTTACAAAGTAAAAAATAGTGTTTAATTAGCACTCGAAACTCGCTTTTCTCATTTTCAAAGAATACTTAGAAGTCGTCTAACTTTTTTGTTTCTAAAAAGCTTGTTTTCGCGCCAAATTTAAAAAAGAACGGCATGCGCTTCGTAGTGAGTTTCCAAATATGAGACAAAAAAAAATATTTAAAAAGTTTTTATTCAACATTAAAGTCATTGAGTTGCCAAACTGCCCTCGTATATTCTTTTGATGCTGACTGTACCGTCAAACTCACTTTTTACTGGCTTTTATTTATTAAAATAGGATCCTGTTCATTGGATTCTGAAAACAGTCACTCTAGTGACGCCTAGAGTGCTAGGGACATCCCCGCTCTTTATTCTCTAAGTTTTATTTGTACTGGCACCTCGAGACCAACCGGTAGGTTATGCCAGAAGTGCCAGACGTTCCTGCGCCAATAAAATACTCGCGCAGGAGACCATCTGCGTTAGATCTTGACACCAAATCAGTGCCTGATGAAGCGCGCTCTTCATTCGGTACTCATAAGACTAGTGTTCCGGGAGAGTTTCCCCGTGAACACGTGTAGTTCACTGCTTATTGTCCAGATGGTAACTGGAGCTGTCAAGCACGCTCACTTCTCGTTGTACGAAGGGCACTACTCGCAGTTGCCACTGCTCGGGTCGTCGACTCTAAAGTCAACTTCCAAGTGTCCACCTTGGTCGCGGAGTAGTAAGCACACTCACTTCTCGGAACCCATCCGGGTGCCTAGCCAGTTCCCACGTCCTACGCGGCTGGCTGGACCGGAGGCTACGGCATCTAGGGGGCCGCCTCTACTAGTTCTCCAGACTAGTACCGGAGATATCAACACCAATGTCCAATGAGAACCACCGGACAAAGCTGCCAACTTAAAGGTAAATTCACGTTCCCCGCAGGACATTTCGCTGCTGGCCCCACAGAGACCGCTACAGGCCCCGCTCGCTGTGTAGAGATGTGGGTTCGTCGGGAATAAAGACAAGCGACTCGTTTGACGTACTCATTTATTCTGCTCTCCATATCGTAAATACATTGGTTATATAAGCATGCAATATTATGTATTGGAATACTACGATACTACGATACGATTTGACGAACTTCGCCCGCGACGATCCACTTGAAATCGATTATTATTAAAACCTCGATCTCGACCTCGTTGCTGATTAGAAAAATAACGACTATTACCTTTTGTAAAATTCATAACAGTTTCGTTCGGTGTCGTCGAAATTTCCTCGTCTTTCGCTCCTCTTATGGCCTCTCTCAAGCTGGAATAGTCTCTAGCTGATATTATGGTACTAACATGACCATTTCGCAATCCGTTGGAAAAAGTCTTTATTGCTAATTTCTCGTTTAAGGGTTTTAAAATTTCAAATTTATTTGAATCGCCATCTGATTGCGAAATCGTCAATTCGACAAATAAATTTTCAATTTCCTTACCAAAGGCTATGATAGATCTCTGGTTCTGTGTAGCGCGAAGCATCTGCTGTTGAATAGCTGTAAAGGATTTTTTAACAAGCAAATGCTTTTTCATATCCTCAACAAGACTTTTTACGGTATCTTAAGTTAGAGATAGCCTTAATTTTGCACCTTCCGATAGTCTGGTTTTCAGTATAAATGAAATAAGAATTTTCTTAGAATTTTCCTCTAACATTGATTCATACAATTCAATTGCAGATATCAGCTGTTTTGTAACATCCTCTTTATCATTCATTGTAGGTAATAATGACACAGCTGTTTTAAAATCGAACTTCTCCATTTTTGCAAAATTTTCACCTTCGCTGTCGCTTAAGAAACTATAATTTTCGGACTCGGAAGAAACTTCCGGACAATCCCTATTTACACATAAACATTTAATATTTTCGAATAAAGATTTAATATTCTCACACAAAGTAGAAATTAAAATTATGTCGTCAGGCTTATACTTCTTTATATTTAAATTAATTGCATCTAAATCACTTTGAAAATTTTTAATTATATTATTAGCTTCACTTAATTTCTTAGACGGAATAGACGATTTTTGACGTCTTAGGGGTCCAATTTTAATTAAATACTTTCTAATTTTCTCCAAATCATCAAAATAACTTTGTAATCGAATTGCCATAGATATTTAAAATAAACAATTATTCCATTAGACCTATTACTTAATGGCTAGTTCGTAATGCTAAACAATAAATGCGATTACATAATAGTAAAAATTTAACTTTAATTAGACATAGGTATAAACATAATTTTCGAAAGACAGTGAGTAAAAGGTAAAAAATACGCATACGATACGATTATTGCAATGGCGACATCCTGCGTAGCTCCATAAGTCAGCAGGGGTCGTCTTCACACGACGTCCTCGCGCGCTGCAGGGCGTGGTGGCTCGCGGCGTCGGAACCAGCTCGCAGACCGCTGCAACTGATGCTCCGTAATCTCTCGTCTAATCCATTTACCATGGCACCTTCTGTATACTTGGTATACAGCATAAATTCCGCCGATCAACAGGATAATACAAATGATCTGAAGAGTATGCGACGATGTATGTGCGAGACTATACAACTGCTCCAACGAAACTTCATTTGCACCCGCGTTTTGGGCGATAATCACTTCTTGATTTTCTTTAGATTGTTGCTTGCCCATCTTGGAAATTTAACTTTTTACAGTTCACAGGTGTTAATACGAACAAATCTCGTAACAAAGTCATGATTGTTTTCGCCACAAGTCCGCGATAGTTTACACTAACGGCACCTTATACGGAATCGCGCAGCCCAGTCTCCGGTGGCAGGGTCGCCATGTAGAGATGTGGGTTCGTCGGGAATAAAGACAAGCGACTCGTTTGACGTACTCATTTATTCTGCTCTCCATATCGTAAATACATTGGTTATATAAGCATGCAATATTATGTATTGGGATACTACAGCTGTGCGCGAGGTTGGAAGTCCTGGTATACAATACCAGGACAAACGAACATTCCTAAACTCTACAGCTAACCACAAGCCACTACGAGTCTAACCCACGTCCGGATCCCGCCGGAGGCGCCGGTCAAGGCACAACCAGCGGGGGGCATGAACCGGAACCCGTAGTACCCCTGAGAAACACAGCCGGACCCGTAGTTCCAGCTGCAATACCCTATCTATACTATAGGGATCAGTAGATAGGGACAGTCCTGTAATAAAAATAGCTACTAAAAAATTCAACCTCCGGAAAAAAAATATCAGGAAACTATTCGATTGGGAAATTATGCGAATGGAAAAATTGCTTGCAGTAAAATTCGATTTTCGAAAAGTCGCGGGGAAAGTCATCGCCAAACTCATTCTATGGTACCATCGAATAATAATTATTCTGAGTATGGTACATACACTCTTTGTAGTGTATTAACGGCATGGACGTAATGCGGTAACATCATAAATTCTTCGAATTCCAATTGTTCGAAAACTGTATGACGAAGTTTTAAATAGCAGATTGTTGCTTTTACATAATTTTGTTAATCCATAACCTTATCATACATACGTTTCATTTTCCAGAAATACTATTAGCCGACAATTAAAACTACTTTTTTTCTTTTGGAAGATGTTTTGCTTACAATAAATTTCATATCCAGAAATATTAAAATTTGAAGTAACTTTTTCTCTAAAATAACATACCCAGATTTTCGTTTTTTATAGTTTTTCATATATTCCTATTTAATTATTAGGTAAATAAACCAAAATGTCTTAAAAAGTAATATTTCGTGTTTCCGACTCCACATAGTCTTGTCTGCCCTACGCTAGAGTGTAATTCAAGCCCGCGTAGGCGCGGAGGGGCGAGGCGGCCCGCGAGCTGAGGAGCAGTTTCCAGCAACTTCGGCTTGCTTGCCGGCCTACGGTGGTGAGCGAAAACCGTCTGCGACGATAAGCTCGCGCGGGACCGCCGGAGCCTCGCAGCGCCGCCGGAGCCGTGGAAGAAACCATGCCTGCTGCATGCTGCGTGCTTGGATGATGCTGCATGCTTGGTTGCATGCTGCATGCTTGCTGCATGCTTGCTTGCATGCTTGCTTGCGTGCTGCATGCTTGCGTGCATGCTTTAAGCTGGAAACAAACTAACAGACGCGGCTGACGGACGCGGCTGACAGCCGCGACTTGTAGCTAATCTATAGTCAATGAATGTACATTAAGTTGTGCAAACTATCGGACGTAAGTAGCGAACGAGACCTTGGGCGTTCGGACGTCCGCCAGAAATCTGGCGCGCTGGATGTTTGAAGGCTGTGCACACTTATTAGGGACAGCCGCGTCCGTCAGTCGCGTCCGATAGTTTGTTTCCAGCTTGAAACATTACTACGATTACAGCTAATGTCAATCAGTGAGCGAGTAGAGCAGAGGGTCCTCAGAACAATAACTAAAGCATTATTGTTCTGAGAGTGGGTCAGCAACATGGACGTAATGTTTGTCTATTACGTCCACATCAGGACTGAGGAACCAACCCTGATTTAAAAAAAATCATACCATCAATTAGTAGTACCTATTAGAAAATAATTTTGTACGACAAATTCTGGAATTTGTACTATAATACATTCTAAGGTGGTTTAGGTCAGGTTTCGTCTGGTTCCTGTTCGTCTAACTAGTTAATGCCCCGTTCGTCTGTTTCCCCGTTCGCCTGTTTCCCCGTTCGTCTGTTTCCCCGTTTGTCTGTTTCCCAGATCGTATAGTTCTGCTTCTGTCCTACTGTCATCATACATCTAATATATCCATAAAGTTACTATACCTAGCGGAATTAACTATACCTTCCGCTAGGTATAGTAACTTTATGAATATATCCCAGAAAAAATAACCTTAAATATTGTGATGTCAATAGCGGACTAGACACTGTCATTACTAAACGTCATTACTTGCATCATTAAATTCTATTTCTAATGATAGTGTAGGGAGTAGAATAATAGAATGATGTTATTTGAATTACACTCCATTATTATCATCATAACGTGACCAATTTCAAGGCTCGTAAAACGCCCGTCATTTTGAAAGCATAACCCTGTCCCATACAACAGAGACTTGCTTACGATGTTACGATATTATATTTTTTATATTATTTATTTATTAGCACATTTTGTAGCAAACCTCAAACACCCTTGATTTTATGGCTGGATAGTCGTCTGTTATTTTGACACTGACAGACAGACAGACGCGTATATGTTTTTATGCAACTGGACCTTAATTGAAATAAATATTTCTCTTTTTAGTATTATTAACCGTCTTCAAAAAGGAGGAGGTTTCTAAATTTGACCGGTTACATTTTTTATGAGTATTCGCGGATCACTTCGTACCTAGTGAAATTAGTTTTTATCTTAAACTTTAAACACCTACTGAAGTCAATGCCACTTAGAAAAATATTACACGCAGCATGGACGAATGAGGAAATGGACGAACAGGGAAATAGACGAAAGAGAAAATGGACGAACCGGGAAATAGACGAATGAGGAAATGGACGAACGGGGACCGAGTAGACGAACGGGAAAATGAACGAATGGTGCATAATTGTCTAAGATACATCAATATAAAGGTGGCTCCTCTATCCATACAGTATGGATTGAGGAGCCACCCTAGAACACGGAAGGTAATGGAGTTACATTTTTGAAATTTTTTGTACGTATTTTGTAGGGTACCTACTAAAAATTTCAGTGTTGTGGCTTCTCAGCCCGTAAACAAAAGCGTGAATTCCTATGAAATTGATCCATATATTAATATATTCGAACTAATGGAAAATTAGTACTATGGATACTTGAGTTTGTAGTATAGAAATAAAATAGTAAGCTTAAGGGTGGTTTCGACCAAACTGGAATAAGGTCTTATACCTAGATTAAACACCGAATTTGTATAGACTAATCTCGGAGTAAGTCTTGTTCCAGTTTGGTCGAAACCACCCTTAGTGAATTAGCTAAAAAAACACATTTTATCTGGCTCCTCAATCCTGACGCTTGAATTTAAAATAATTGACTGTATCTACCTAACTATAGAAGATAATCAAATGCTTTATATGCCAACATTTAGTACAAATTTGTACTAAATATCTATGTACAATATAACATTGTACAATTTGGTCAAAGGAAGTGTTTGATATAGAGAGTCTACATCAATTCTGCTACCAGAGAAGGCACGGTTCAGAGGTCCTGTTCCGGTGAACCTGTAGACCGCACCCTCTTGACTTAAAGATATACTAACTAAACTTAAATTATAATGAAACTAAACGACTTACATACTAGCAGACGGTGTGCCACACCCTTACGGTCTCGTTCGTCTTCAGCTCGGTTGCAGTCCGCCGCGCCGGCTGTCTTCGGCACGCTGCTGTCAGCGTGGTAGTGGTTGACCGCGCTCCCGCGCGTCTTTGGGGCTGGTGCTATGGTGGTGGAAAGGCCCTAACTTCCCGTTGGCTACCCCCTCAGTACTGATCCCAGACAAATACGTGATGATACGCACAATACCACATAGCACCGTTCAATTGTACGCCACGTGTGCGTGTCGACCAAACAAATCACTGACTTTAACCCATTAGCGCTCTCTGTACTCGTGCGAGTACAGCTACAAAGTGTAACAATTCATACTAATTATCTATGGTTTTTGTTATAAAAACCATTTATTTCATTACTAGACATCACTAGCAGATTAAAAAAAGATAAAATTTGGTGGAAACGCGAAAATTAATGTATTGTTTTCTGTTGTAAAATACGAGTTGCAGATCAAAGTACTAAGGTAAGTTTTGATAATTTGATTTAAATATTATTAATGATTTATTTGGACTTGTTTTGTATTAGTGCTTATTGTTCGAATACACATAATCATAAAATACTGTTTTAGCTTCATTTCATTCCAATAAATACGTATTAGACTATATTTTATCACACTGTACTTGGGCGGGTACAGTGGGCACTTATGTACTATAATTACTGGTATTTTGCAGGTATTTTTGAATAATCCACCATGGCCAACCGTCGCGTTTTTACAAGTAGAAATGAGTATTCAAGGCTGGAAGAAGCTATTGAATCAATTATGGCTGATGAAAGTGATGATATTTAATATGATGTCTTCTTCTTGCCACCTGTATCAGCCATAGTAAGTGACAAAGAAGAAGGAAATGATGATGATCTCGCTAAATACGACTATGCCAAGAGATGTGCCAGGGACAATTGAGGTGACTCCGCGTCGCCACAGTAATAGTACTACTCAAAAATTGTTTCCAGTGAACATATTGTTTATTTTGACAATTTGTTCACCAATTATCAGTTACTATGGGATCTACGGCGTCTAGGCTACTGAGCAACGGGCACAATTCGAGATAATAGGACAAAAAAATGTCCTGTCACTCCTGTTCAGGATATGAAGAAACGGCCAAGAGCAGAATACGACTACCGATTACCGATACGATAATAATGAAATTACAATGGTGCGGTGGAAAGATAATAACATAGTTAGAATTGGAACAAATTTTGATCAGATTGAGCCCATGGGAATAGTAAAAAGATGGTGCATATTGCTAAGCAGAAAGTTTATTTCAATATTCCTAGATTATTTGTATATTACAACAAAGGTATGGGAGGTGTTGACCAAATGGACCAGTCGATCAGCCATCATAGAGTATGAGCCATGAAGGAAAAGAAATGGTGCTGGGTGATGCTTACCTACCTTCTACATATTGCTATTTCTAATGCACGGCGGTTGCTTGTTTTGCTAAGCAAGAATAAAGTAGCTGAATGGATGGATCAGTTATCATTTCGACGTACCATAGCAAGAGCCTACCTGACACCTACAAAAACAAAGATCCGACTTTCGTCATCGTCAGTAGTAGGATTTGATCGAAAAAATAACGGTCACAACCAAGAACGTATAGAAAATCAGTTGCGGTGTGTTATTTGACACAATCGTGTTCGTTGGCGTTGCGAACTTTGCATGAAAACATTGTGTTGAGCGGCCTTGCTTTGGTAGTTTCCATACTTAATCCGCCCACTGTACCCGGCCGAGTACACCCCTATAACATATGTTTTAATTTTTTTTCCTGAAATTTTGATTATGATACCTTTTGTTTAATCGGTAATGATACAATAAATAACATGAAAAAAGAATTTTTACGTGCAGTTTCATTTTGGGCGTTAATGGGTTAAACTAAACTTATGTTCTACACTGTTGCTGTTTATTAATCCCTACGGTCCGCCGAGTTTAACTGACTATGTGCCCTACACATCAAATTACACCAAAACTTTTCTACGCGAACCCGCGGTCAAGGTTCCTAACCTTATCAAAATTTCAACGTGAGTGTGTGTCACACTGACATTGACATTGACAGTCGTCTGTCAAATACAAATTAAAACTAACACATAAGGTTGCCAGCCGTAAGTGGCCATTTTGTTACGAACATCCCCCCGCTTCGGTCTGGAGGGCCAGCCCCAGACCGCTAGCTCAATCAATCGGGCAAGGAGAGACAGTTGTTGCGGCTCATCGCGGAATCGAACCGCAGTCCCATACTCGCCAACAAACAACTTTACAATGCTGCCCTAGCTACAAGCAAGGAGAGCAAGTCATTCTCCTTTAACAACATAATAAATCTAATTAGCCAAATTAAAATAATGCTAAATTATCTTATTCACCAAAGCTTATTTTCTAAAAATTTACAAACATCAGTTAAATACACCCGTGCCCTTGCAATTTTGTGCCATTGTCGGAGCGAATAAGTGAAGGTAGACCCTTACGCGACACGAAAAGATCCAACGCGACGACGAAGGCCTCCGTGGACAACGAAGAGACTCCCAAGAGGATGGCCTTAGTAGCCAGGCACAAAAAAAAACACAAAATAATTACCAACAACCCGAGCGTTGCGCAGTTGATCGGTTTTACCGAGAAAGGTCCAGCAGAACCCGTTGCGTGCGATCCCCAAGAACGGACGAGACAGAGTGACTTGGTCCGAAGGCAGACCCCCCGTCTGCGGCTGCACGGGTGAAGACGTCCACTGTGACAAAATAAACACCGAAAGAGCACTACACAAATAAAGCTCTTTGAACAAACAATATTCAAAATTACAAATTAGGTTACCTAGTCACATCCAACAGACGTCAACCGTGACGTACTGGCCTATTGAAAGGCTTCACAATCCTCATGGGCATAGGCTACCATGTAGACCATGGGAGGTTTCTCAATTTCCCAAACTTATGCATAGTTATGGAAATGGTACACAAACGCAATGACTCTAGACTATGCGGAGTCGAGTCGTCAAACTGTGTACATAATAGAAACAAAACCAAAATAGTTGGCACTGCCAGCAGTGTAGAGCTTCCCAGAGCTATCTGGGTGCCTAGTAGGACCCGTCCTAGTACACCCGAGCCCAAGAGTAGGTCAATTGGGCCAGGTGACAAAGTGTGGGTCTGCCCGATCTAGACCAATGTCTGTGCCGTTATCCCTGCGGGCGAATTTCATTACCGTTACCGAAATTGACATTCTCACACAGATGCATGTACCGAGGAGAGGGTGACTTGTGTTAGCTCCGTCAAACTCCCGGTAAACATGCCACCAAACAATGTCGCACAAAATTAAAATTGCAAATTTAAGATTTCTTTAAAATCTTTCAACAACTTTCAAATTTAAGGTTTCCTTAAATCTTTCAAACCGCGGCCGCCGTAGTATAAAGCAAAACCGTCCGCAAAGGGGCAGGCTAGCTATGGCCTGCTCGGGTCCCCCATCCACAAAGAAGGCCCCCGCCCGTGTGATACCGCGGATGGTACGATAACCGCTGCGGCATAGCTCGATCGCGGCTGCACGCTGGCGCGCACAGAGCTAGTTGCAGGGAGGGGTCCCTCCTTCGTGACACTGTCGGGGCCCCCGCCCGTGTGATACCCAAATCGCACTCGGGCCGGCGGCATGGTAACCTGCAGGCGCGGGTTTGCGCGCCTGCGCATGGTTCACCTTCCGGTGTGGGTGCGCGCCTCGCGCATGACTGGGCCTCCAGTCCGCTGGTAGGTGTGTGCTCCGCGCTGGAGCACCCCTGCCCGTGTAACGCTGCCACCGCTGTTGTGTGGTCGGTGAAGCCGCTCCCGACCTGTGAACACCCAACAATAATAAAAGCTGTGGTCCACCAAATGCACTGCGGCGTTGAGGCCTATAGCCAAAGCAAAGGCCGCTGCGCCTTGCTATGCGCCGCCTCGTCATTACACGCAGCCCTCGTCGGTCCTGGCACCGCATCGTAGTGTGGCCCTTTTGGCCATAGTGTGTACAAGCCGGGTCCATGCCGGCTTCTGTAGTCAGCGCCGCCAGCCGCGCCGTAGTGTGTCCTGGCTGCGGCTGTGCCGTGGGATTCGCCTGGCGTCCCGTTGAGGCCTGAGCCCCTGATGGCGGCAGGTCAGGCTGGGAGGTCGCTACGACCCCCGCCTCATCGAAGAGGAACTTTAGAAGTTCCTCCAATCCCGGCAGAGTAGTCCCCCCTTTCTCTGCCGTTTCCCGCTCAAACCGGGAGCGAATGTCCGTTGGCAGCTTGTCCAACACAATGTGTACCAGTAGCAGCGAACACTCGGCTACTGGCAACCCTAAATTTCTTAACGCGGTACACGCAACTGTGAATGGCGTCAACAACTGCGTCTTTAAGTCCGCCCGATTGGCTACCTTAGGTAGCGACAACAATTGGCGCGCGTGTGCGTCTACCAATGACCCCTCTTTCACTTCGCCACCCAAACTTCCTACCTGATGTGTAGGAAGCCTATCAGGTATCCTGGGCCCTCCCATTGGTGGCGGTGTGGATGGCTGGACATCCCCTATCCGTCGCCTTTTAATGTCGCAGGCCGCCTGGACGACATTATCATTGATTTCCATTATTTGGTCAAAATCTTCCTCGTATGCCGACCATACCTCTTTGTGGGATGTTGGAGCAGTCTCCGACAAAACCACCATGGCGGTCGCAACCGAAGACACCCGCTGCCTTAACTGCCTGGCTCGCTCGAGGATGTCATCATCGCAGCCCCTCCGAGACAGCAGATCCTGCGTATGCACGAACCAGCGCAGCTGCGTTGCAAAGACTGCCTCCGCCATCGCGTTGTCAACAAAAAACAAATAACGAGGAATTAGATTCTATGTCCAACAAAAGCACAAAGACAGGGCAATGTTCCCTACTAATGTAGCCTTTTAATTACAATGTAGCCACAACCAAAATTAATAAGTACATAAAAAAACTTAAACGGGTTTGCAACAAGAAGCGCACTAACAAATAATGTGCAATTATTATTATTACATAGTCCCTATGCATAAATCAATCAATTTAAACAAATGTAATAATCAAATTAAATAAAATTGGTTTTCAAAAATGAAGGCACAAACAAAACAAAATGTGCTATTATTATTGTATAAACCGTTATATAATAATCCAACCAAATTTCAATCAATGTAATACATCTAAAATGGGTTTTCAAATGAATGTGACTCAAATTAATGAAACTAAATTATTTTCAAAGAAAGAAACAACTTATGGAAACAAAATAAATGTTACATAGCCGCCATATAAACAAAACAAGCAATAAGCAGTGTTTGCGCCACAGCGCAACGGCCATTCAAAGCATACCGCCAGCTGTAAGGTGGTTGACTCAGCGGTTGTTGACGGCCGCGTCCGCCTATCTGCCGCGGCGCCACCGCTGCGCGACCCGCGGTCGCTCGCGTCGTGTGCCGACCGCGGGACTAGTCTGTCTGTTAACTACCGCGAGACGCCCACAGATATACGCGCCCTGGACGCCGTGATAGTGACTCTGTGCCCTTAATGATACTGCCTGTGAAGATAGTGCCTGTGTGCTGTGCCGTGATCGTGAAGTCCACTTCATCGCCCTGCCCGTGCTTTGCCCAGTTCGCCCAGTTCGTCTCCCGGTACATGCGATCCCGTCCAGCCTGTTCCCGGTAAGTCCTTTCTCTGCTGTATTTGGCGGTGTCCTCTGACCCGCGAATACATTTTGGTCTTTCGACCCGTTAATAATCGGCGACCTAACCCGTAGCCCGTATTTTCACCATAATTTGGTAACCCATTCCATCTGCTCGTACAATAGATTACAGTCCGCTAAAAATAATATTTCCTCATATCTCGTAGTTATCACGTAACTTAATTTTAATTTCTTATTTTTAAATTTCATCTCGTAACATTCCTAATTTCATTACCTTACATGACCCTTTCTGCACGATAGACGTTGCAAAGTGCATTGCGAAATATTATTAACCTACCTACAAAAATAAAATAAGAACGTGTTCCAAGAACAGTGTTCGATTCGTGTTAATTTTTTACTTACTAATTAAGTTGCACATTGTTTATGTTGGTTTGATGCATTAGCACACACTGACCAATTTTGTCCTGACTAAGCGCGCTTGTGTAAATGATTGTTGCCTAATATTACTTTGAGTCTGTAGTTAAATTATTACGTTACGTATGGTATTATGACGAGAGATTGCATTGTTATTTTTCCCGTTTTATTTTTTAATGAATTTTTTATGTTCTTGTCGTGTTAAATCGGCTCAAATCTCGTGCATGCTCACCACGCGTGCCGAGAAGCGTGCTTTATTTTTTCGCTCGTGTTAATTTTATATATTTTTTTTTGTTTTTAATTTTTGCCTTTGCAATTGGCTCATTTTTGTGCGTGCTCACCACATGAGCTTAGTGTGTTTCATTTAGCTTCATCAGTTTTTTTTTTATATCGCTTACGGCTATTTGCGTGCGTCGCCTTCGCTTCTACACACGTTTGCCCACTTGTGGGACACAGACAGAGTGTCCCAATTTTATTTTTTTTAATTAAGTTTTTATTATTTGTTTATTTTTAATTTTTTTTGCGACCGACTCATTCTTTGCGCTAGTTTCCGCTACAGGTCTGCCCGACTGTGAGCGCCTTGCCCAATAGTGGGCTACGGATGACGTGATTTTTTTGTTGTTTTGTTTGTTTTTTGTTTTGCGGTCGGCTAATGTTACGTACGCGCGTTCAATAGAGACACAGACATACACATACACACACACGCGTTTGCCCACCCGTAGGCCATATACAAGGCGTCCCAACTTAGTTTTGCTCTCTTTATTGTTGCGTTAATTTTAGCCCATTTGCCCTTACCTTAGTAAACAAATACATCCAGCCCAACTATAGAATATATACATGGTGTTGTTCTTTTTACTGCCTTTAAATTTGTTAATTTTATTTCATTTTTTTTATTTTTTCTTGTCTCCTTTTATTCATCGCGATGCCGACCAAGTCACAAGCCGCGATTTTTAGGGAGGCCGCCAAAGCAATACACCAACTCCTAGAGGTGGGGTCACGGATCATTACTGGCGACACCAAACATTCCATAACGGAATTTAACGTGCGTTTCGCACAGGTACAGGGTATTAAGGAGAAGCTGGATTCAGTATATTACAGCATTCTTGACGAGGAGAACTTAGACGAGGGGGTTGAGAGGACATACACTGAGAACCACACAAAAGCCTCCGGGGCATACCTGGGGATACTTGTGGCTAGGGAGGAAATCTTACCCTCTTCCACGTCGTCCCCAACCCATAACGCTCAGCCCAGTCTCGGCGTCAATACGCCTACAGCCGTCCTCCCCAAGATAGCGCTGCCCAGGTTCAGCTCAAAGGTGGAGGACTGGCCTTCCTTTATTGCACTGTTCAGGAGTTTGACTGACGACATGGCGACCTTGTCGGAAGCAGTCAAGCTCCACTATCTCTTCTCAAGTCTCAGCGGTGAGGCATTAAGCATGGTGTCCCACCTAAAGGTCACCAATGAAAATTTTGCCGTGGCCATGGACATCCTTACCAAGCGGTACGAGAACCGCCGGGTTCTCATCGATAGTTTCGTCGACATAATCCTGGGGCTGCCGAGCATCCACACGCGCTCTAACATACGCACACTTTTCCTCACTCCGCTGGTGTCCGCCCAGTGTGCCCCTAGTAATTTGGATCTGCCCATAGGAGACGACTACGTGTTTGTGTCGATAGTGGTGCGAAAGCTTAAGGGTGAGCTCCGCACGTTATTTGAACGCAGACACGGGTCTAGTAACACCCTGCCCACGTTAAGGAACCTCATCTCCTACCTCGAGGAGCACGCGCGCTGTGTGGAGACAGAGTTCTCCAACATATAGCCCAGCCGCAGCCCATTCACGCCCTGGCCGGCCCTTCTCGTAGCCGCGCGCCTCCACAGTTGCCCCATCGCACTTATGCTCAGATGGCTCAGCAACAGCCCGACCATTACCGTGGCCGCTCCTCAGCTCCATCGCCTCACCGCGCCTATGATCAGCCTACTCACCAACCATCACGCCCAGCGCAGCAAATGCGTCACCGCCCATCCACCTCCCCGGCTCGCAGTCAGCCCTTCCACGTCTACTCGGCCTTCCAGCAAAGCTGCTCCTCATCATCGTCCTCGTCCTCTTCCTCACGCTCGACGTTCTACTGTCCCTATTGTGCCACTAGGGGACATACGCTCATGACGTGCAGATGGTACAATGCCCAGCCAACACAGGGCCGTTGGGACTTTGTACAGGCACGCGAGCGCTGCCAGCGTTGTCTCGGCCGTCACTACGAGAGCGAGTGCAGGTCAAGGGGGCATGCAAGAACTGTGGGAGCACGAACCACCACACGTCCCTCCATCGACCAGACGGCCCAACGCACTCAGCTCATTCGTCGTCTGTACATGTACCCCCACCACAGCTGACAGAGCACTCGAGGGAGCGTCCCAGACACAGCAGGCGGCACGAACCCGCACAGGTTAAACAGGTGCGACCCAGCTCTGCTCACAGAGCCAGCCCGCTCAGGTCCGGTTCGCCAGGTAGGCCCCGCGAACGCCGCCAGCAATTATGACTCCCAACTATCACAGAGCACCCTAGCGAAGAGGTAAATTTAGCCCATGCCCAGTCAACCCATGCCCACACAGCTGATACATACTCAGCTCATACAATTTCAGCTGATACTCAATCAGCTCACTCACCTTCTGTGCCCACTGGCACACCCATTTTGTTGCCAACCGTCTCACTAAGAGTCGCGGACGTACATGGCCATCTTCACACAGCCAGAGCTTTATTGGACTGTGGCAGTATGCTGACATTAATAACGTCACGCATGGCACGACTTTTGAACCTGCCATCAAAACCCACTTCTTTAAAAATTACAGGAGTTGGGAATCAGCACAAACATGAGTCAAAGGCGGCAATAACAATAGTATGCCGACCCACTCACAATGATACTCCTACAATAACTGCCACAGCTCACATTTTAAAAAACGTCACTGGCTACCTTCCCTTAGAGAAGGTACCAAACATTTCCCACGTACTAGGCCAGCCACCCGTGCCATTGGCTGACCAGCTTTACCACACACCAGCCCCGATCGACCTCTTATTGAGGTCGGACGTTCTTGGCCAGGTGTTGGACGGGACTAAGGTCCCGTTGGGCCCAGGCAAGCCCATAGCCTTCGGCACGATTTTCGACTTCGCGTTGATAGGACCCATTGAGGACTTGTATGCGCAGCCGGCGCAGCAGGTTAACTCAGCTCACGTCGTCAGCTCACAACCAGACTCAGCTGAATCAGACATACGTCAGAGTCTGGAAAGTTTCTGGGAGTCTGAGGAGCCCCTCCCTCAATATCACACTCATAATGATCCCCTGGAGGAACAATGCGAGGAAATCTTCCGCTCTACCACTACACGCGATCCCTCAGGCAGATATACGGTCGCTCTGCCCTTTCTAAAGGACGCCCCTCAAATAGGTAAAACTCACCCTATCGCATTACGCAGATTCCTCAATATTGAGAAGAAGCTAATGGCGAACCCGTCTCTGCGTTCTAAATACGTCGACTTCATGGCCGAATACATCGACTTAGGGCACATGGCTCCCTGTCACCCAAATACATTCGCCCATAAACCTCACTTCTACATCCCTCACCATGGCGTATTTAAGTCAGGGTCGGACAAGCTGCGCATTGTTTTTGATGGTAGCTGCAAAAGCTCCAATGGTGTCAGCATAAATGAATGCCTACACACAGGCCCCGCCCTTCAACAGGACATTGTGGACATCATCATGTCCTTCAGAACGCATCCAGTCGTTTTCAGCACTGACATCCAGAGGATGTTCAGAAATGTGCTGGTTGCCCCAGACCAGAGACGGTATCAGCTGATACTATGGCGGTCCTCACCAGATCACCCTCTGCTCACCTACGCCCTCAATACAGTCACCTACGGCTTAAGATCAAGCCCATACTATGCAATCCGCACTCTGCTTCAGCTGGCTGATGATGAAGGCCATCGCTACCCTGGAGCCGCTCAGGTTCTTCGCAAGTCTATCTTCGTTGATGACATCTTGTGTGGTCATGACACAGTTGAATCCGCCCAAGCACTTCAGGACGAATTGATAAGTCTGCTAGATCTAGGCGGCTTTCAGCTCAGTAAGTGGACATCTAACTCGCCTAAGCTGCTCGAGAGATTTCCCGACAACCAATGCGACATGCCCAAGGACTTCGACATGAACCCAGAGTCCACGTCCATTAAGGTCTTGGGTATACAGTAGAGCCCTCAGTCAGACGAGTTCACCTACCGCATCTCTCTGCCCCCCATCACACATGTCACAAAGCGGTCTATTTTAAGCACCGTAACCTCACTTTATGACCCAAACGGCTGGGTTTCTCCCGTTATCTTCCGCGCAAAGCTGCTGCTTCAGCAATTGTGGCTACTGAAGCTGGAATGGGATGAGCCCACTCCCTCTGAAGTACAAACGGAGTGGCACCACATCTCAGAGGATCTGCCGCTGTTGTCTAGCATTCGCTTCCCTCGGCACATTTGTGCAAACAAAAGCTCAGCTGCATACTCGCTTCACGGGTTTGCAGATGCCTCTGAAGCCGGGTTTGCCGCCGTTGTTTACCTCCATGAGCTCGATGCCTCTGGAGATGCTTTGGTACACTTGATTGTCGCCAAGTCGCGAGTCGCACCAATCAAGAACCGCCTCACAATCCCCAAGTTAGAGTTGTCGGCCGCCACTCTACTCTCCCAGCTCATGATCCGTGTGTCAGTTCAGTTATCGGCCCATATCAGTATACAACAACACATATGTTGGTCAGACAGTACGATAGTCCTGGCCTGGCTCAATACACCGCCTCACCGTCTTCAACCCTTTGAAGCCAACAGGGTAGTCAAAATCAGCTCAGGCTCACCAGAATGTACCTGGCGACACGTACCTTCCGAGCTCAACCCGGCAGATTGCGCAAGCAGAGGGATGTCTGCGCAATCCCTGTCAGCCCACGACCTATGGTGGTCTCCCACGTGGCTTGGACAGCCTTGTGAGTCTTGGCCTGCGATGCCCTTAGCTCTGGGCCATCACGCCCTGCCCGGCCTTAAGCCCAAACACGTCCCGTCACTGGTCACAGTGCCCGGTCTTGACTTTGACCTGCTCACTCGGTTCAGTTCACTAGACAAGCTCGTCGGAGTGACAGCTTGTCTAAAACGCTTTCTGCACAACTGCAGACACCACCCAGATTCGCGACGCTCAGGCCCCTTGTACGTCAGTGAACGAAGGGAGGCCCTACTTTACTGGGTGCGCAGTGTTCAGCACAATGAGTTTGCAGAGGACATCCACCGCCTTCAAACTGGCAAAATCTGCTCCGTCAGACTCCAGCGGCTGTCACCTCTCATTAAAGATGAGCTCCTTAGAGTTGGTGGACGACTGTCCCATGCATCTATCCGATATGACGCGCAGCATCCGCTCATACTTCCCAGCTCTAGCCCACTTGTAGACCTTATCATTGACCACTACCACAAAATACACTGCCACCCTGGCGCTGACACTTTACACGCTATCCTACGCCAACAATTTTGGATATTGTCCGCGCGCCGTATTATTAGACACCGAGTTTTTAAATGCATTAGATGCTTTCGATGCCGGGCCCAGCCGCAAGCGCCCTTCATGGCCGACCTGCCAGCCGATAGAGTTACGCCTCAGCCAGTATTTAGTCAAGTCACGACCGATTTTGCCGGACCATTCCTCGTTAAATATAGTACCCTACGTAATGTTAAACTCTTATAAGCGTACTTTTGTATATTCGTGTGCCTCTCGACTAAGGCGGTTCATTTAGAACCGGTCTCGGACCTCAGCACGGAAGCGTTCCTCGCGGCATTACAGCGTTTTATAGCACGCCGCGGTGCCCCGGTTCTCATCCGCTCGGACTGCGGTACAAATTATGTAGGCGCTAGAAATCAGCTCATCGAAGTACAAAACTTTCTTGCCTTGAATAATGACACGATTGCGCACAAGCTCGCTGGTCAGCACATTACTTGGTTGTTGAACGTCCCTAAGGGACCATGGTTCGGTGCGTTACATGAGATCAACGTAAAATCAACAAAGCAACTTTTATATCGCGTAATTGGCGAACAACACCTCACATTCGAGGAATTCTCCACACTTTTAGCTCGAATCGAAGCGGTCCTTAACTCGAGACCTCTCTGCCCACTTTCGTCTGATCCTTCAGACTTTGAGCCGCTTACAGCCGGACACTTCCTTATAGGCCGCCCACTAACGGCCCTTCCCGAACTATCCGTGGAAGATAGGCCGATCTCCACACGTAGGCGATTCCAGATGGTACAGGCCCTTTCCCAGCGCTTCTGGACGCTGTGGACCCAGTCCTACCTTCATACCCTTCAAACCCGCTCCAAATGGTTGTCCCCATCCTCCCCTCCCCGAGTTGGCGAGCTCGTCCTCATCAAGGAGGACAACCTGCCTGCCCTCCAATGGAGACTGGGGCGCATTGCTCGCACCCTGCCTGGGAAGGATGGCGTCGTGCGGGTGGTAGACCTGGACACCGCGAATGGACATCTTCGGAGGCCTGTATTCCGAATCGCCAGGCTCCCATTGGATGAGCCCACCCTGGGCCCCGGGAAGATGTTTGCGCCACAGCGCAACGGCCATTCAAAGCATACCGCCAGCTGTAAGGTGGTTGACTCAGCGGTTGTTGACGGCCGCGTCCGCCTATCTGCCGCGGCGCTACCGCTGCGCGACCCGCGGTCGCTCGCGTCGTGAGCCGACCGCGGGACTAGTCTGTCTGTTAACTACCGCGAGACGCCCACAGATATACGCGCCCTGGACGCCGTGATAGTGACTCTGTGCCCTTAATGATACTGCCTGTGAAGATAGTGCCTGTGTGCTGTGCCGTGATCGTGGAGTCCACTTCATCGCCCTGCCCGTGCTTTGCCCAGTTCGCCCAGTTCGTCTCCCGGTACATGCGATCCCGTCCAGCCTGTTCCCGGTAAGTCCCTTCTCTGCTGTATTTGGCGGTGTCCTCTGACCCGCGAATACAAGCAGCCACAATAAACATTGACTGTTCAATTAAAATTTACTATGTAAACAAGTCATTTAACAAACAAATGTTACAATCAATCATACATAGGCCAAACTCATTATGTAAGCAAACAGTTTATATGGTAACATAACTGCAACATTAATACATGTGTCCACAGCCTTGCAATCGCTAGACAACCTAACTACAAATATTGTGAATCAAATGCCTACAATATTCAAATATGTTTTCAAAGTGAAACAACAAACCAAATCAAAATTCCACAATTTTCAATGCTTTAAATTTAAATTCTAAATTAAGTTTTCAAACGAATCCTCACAAACAGATCAGAATTTTAACGCTGCCGCAGCTAGACCAACTTGAAATTAGGTTTCAAACCCAAGAATCAAATAAAATGTTTGATTATTTGCAAACCGCTTGAATCTTAAAATTCTTTTTGCAAACAAATACAACAATTAACATCAAAATATTTATTTGTTGTACCAAGACTAATTCTAAATTAGGTTTTCAACAATTGACTATACATATCCTAACTCAAATAAATACATTCTAAATGTGTAACCAAAAAACAAATGTTTACATTGCACTATTAAGCAAGTAATTACAGCAAGTTAAGTATGACAACTGCACTTGCAATGACTTTCCGCAATGAACTTCCTACATACTCAAAGCATTCTAAATGCGAGACAAAAACCAAATTAATTATTGTTACACTGACCGCAGTGAGACAATCTTACACAACTTTGCTGTAATCACACAACAAGACCTACATATTACAACATTGCATTCTGAATACAATTTAATATGCGGTTGCAAACAATCTTAACACTAAAACTAATAACTAATTACTTGAGATCCGTAGACAAAACCACGCTCTGGTTTACCAAAAATTGTTTGATATAGAGAGTCTACATCAATTCTGTTACCAGAGAAGGCACGGTTCAGAGGTCCTGTTCCGGTGAACCTGTAGACCGCACCCTCTTGACTTAAAGATATACTAACTAAACTTAAATTATAATGAAACTAAACGACTTACATACTAGCAGACGGTGTGCCACACCCTTACGGTCTCGTTCGTCTTCAGCTCGGCTGCAGTCCGCCGCGCCGGCTGTCTTCGGCACGCTGCTGTCAGCGTGGTAGTGGTTGACCACGCTCCCGCGCGTCTTCGGGGCTGGTGCTATGGTGGTGGAAAGGCCCTAACTTCCCGTTGGCTACCCCCTCAGTACTGATCCCAGACAAATACGTGATGATACGCACAATACCACATAGCACCGTTCAATTGTACGCCACGTGTGCGTGTCGACCAAACAAATCACTGACTTTAAACTAAACTTATGTTCTACACTGTTGCTGTTTATTAAGCCCTACGGTCCGCCGAGTTTAACTGACTATGTGCCCTACACATCAAATTACACCAAAACTTTTCTACGCGACCCCGCGGTCAAGGTTCCTAACCTTATCAAAATTTCAACGTGAGTGTGTGTCACACTGACATTGACATTGACAGTCGCCTGTCAAATACAAATTAAATAAATAAATAAATAAATCTTTCCTACAATCACACCAATTATCTAGCCCAAGATAAGCTTCGAAGAAACTCGTTAAATGGTTACTAGACAACGGATAAACATACTTAAAATACTTAAATACATACTTATTATACATAGAAAACACCCAGACCCGAGACAATTTAGAAAAACAATAATTTCTAAATTGACCCGACCGGGGATCGAACCCGGGACTCAGAGATGGCGACACCATGAAAACCGGTGTACAAACCACTCGACCAAGGAGGTCGTCAAAACTAACACAAAAGGTTGCCAGCCGTAAGTGGCCATTTTGTTCTTAACAGGAAGTTATAATGAATATTCGATATTCCCACAGACATATCTACACACATCAAAAGTGTCTAGGGATCAAGCATTTTTATGCGGATTTCTTGAGATTGAGATGTGGCTTTGTAATAAATTTATGATTATATAAATTTATATGGATCCTTTTTGGTGCATTTCATAATTTGAAACAGGAACTTTCAATCATTTTCTAGTAAAAGATGAAAATCAGCTGTCAATATTTTCCCTATAAAAACATACAACGCATTGAAGACATTATTAGTGCTACTGTTTCCCTACTACTGATTAAAACCAACGTTATTATGGAGCGGCGACGTCATTTAAGCAGGGAAGAAATGCTCAGAGCCGTGGGAATGATAGAAGCTGGTTCCCGGCAACGTACTGTGGCTTTAGCTCTGAATACAAGTCAGAGTGTTATCAGTCGACTTTGGACACGTTACCGAAGCACTGGTACCGTGGCTGAGCGCCATGGAGGACGGTATCGCTGCACCACACGGAGACAAGACCGATACATTCAAATCACAACTCGAAGAGCTCCAACAATAACCGCCATGATGTTAGCCGTGAGGCTTCATCACTCTTCAGGGAACTTAATTAGCGACCAAACAGTCAGAAACCGCTTGCATTAAGTGAACCTTCATTCCCGAAGACCGCTAAGGGTACCACCTATAGCAATGCACAATCGTAGGATTCGATATCAATGGGCTCTTGAACACAGAAATTGGGCAGAAGAACAATGGCGTTTCGTGTGCTTTTCTGATGAGTCTCGTTTTGGTATGAGACCGGATACAAGACGTATACGACACTGGAGAACCCCTGGACGCCAACAGCGATTAAAATCCTGCCAGGAAGTCCATCCTTATAGTGGTGGAACCATCATGGTATGGGCGGGTATTTGGATCGGCGGAAGAACTGAGTTGATTTGGATCAGAGGCAACCTCAACGCTCAAATTTATGCTGAGACGATTGTATCAGACGTCATCGTTCCTCTACAAGTGCAAATCGGTCCCTTATTTCAGTTAATGCATGATAATGCACGACCGCACACCGCAAGAGTTGTAAGACAGACTCTCGCCGCAGCTAACATCAATGTCATGCCCTGGCCTGCTCAGTCGCCAGACTTGAACCCGATTGAGCATGCATGGGATATGCTACAGAGAAGAGCTCTGCCGAATATGGAGGGTATCCAGTCGCAAGAAGACCTTTTTGACGTGACAACGTCTTAAATTAGGTTGCGGCTGGGAGTCACTTATGAAAAAGTGTAACGCTGGGTAACGTTACGATGAGTCACCGAACGAGAGAGAGGCCCGCCGAATGCCTTGCGTCTCTCTCCCACTCAACTATGATAAATTTGTGCAATTCTTATTTTCATTCAATTCCTTGTTCCTATTGTGCAATTTAATTATATTCATATCAATAAATATTCTACCGAGAAAAAGACGTTGTCACGTAAAATCTTCGCCCGTAAAACCGACTTTACAGGCAAACAATTTTTTTGTTGTTGCAACGAACATGGGCGGCCATTCCACAGCGTGATTTGGATGAACTCATTTTGAGTATGCCAAACCGATGTTCTTGTGTTGTTAGTGTTCGCGGTAGAAACACGGATTATTAATTGTTTAAGTTACCCAATAAAATTTAAAAAAAAACTGTTATTTCAGTCTTTTTTTCGAACTTTAATGTTAGTGGTTCAAATGTCAAAAATCCCTTTATTAGGAAAATGGCAAATTTCTTTATTAATGCAAAGGTGACTTGGTTTATCGTTACTGTAGACAAACGAAAACACTTTATTTGATGAATCCTTAAAGAAAATTTTAATTAATATCAATCAGGAGAAAAGTTATTGCAAAAATATATGTTGATCCCTAGACACTTTTGATGTGTGTATTATATTTCTGTGGATATTCCATACAATTCAATATATAGGGTGACCATACAGATTCTGATACTAGCAAAAGGATTAAAAATATGGTTAAGAGGGTTAACGCATTTCGGTTTCCCATACAAACTTCATTTCATTTTCATTTCGTTTACATTTCGTTTTCATTTCGTTTTCATTTCGTTTTCATTTCGTTTTCATTTCGTTTTCATTTCGTTTTCATTTAGTTTTCATTTCATTTTCATTTCATTTTCATTTCATTTTCATTTCATTATCATTTCATTATCATTTCATTTTATTTCATTTTATTTCATTTTCATTTCATTTTCATTTCATTTTCATTTCATTTTCATTTCATTTTCATTTCATTTTCATTTCATTTTCATTTCATTTTCATTTCATTTTCATTTCATTTTCATTTCATTTTCATTTCATTTTCATTTCATTTTCATTTCATTTTCATTTCATTTTCATTTCATTTTCATTTCATTTTCATTTCATTTTCATTTCATTTTCATTTCATTTTCATTTCATTTTCATTTCATTTTCATTTCATTTTCATTTCATTTTCATTTCATTTTCATTTCATTTTCATTTCATTTTCATTTTCATTTTCATTTCGTTTTCATTTCGTTATCATTTCGTTTTCATTTCGTTTTCATTTCGTTTTCATTTTATTTTCATTTCATTTCATTTCATTTTTCATTTCATTTTCATGTCATTTTCATGTCATTTTCATTTCATTTTCATTTCATTTTCATTTCATTTTCATTTTTTTTCATTTCATTTTCATTTCATTTTCATTTCATTTTCATTTCATTTTCATTTCATTTTCATTTCATTTTCATTTCATTTTCATTTCATTTTCATTTCATTTTCATTTCATTTTCATTTCATTTTCATTTCATTTTCATTTCATTTTCATTTCATTTTCATTTCATTTTCATTTCATTTTCATTTCATTTTCATTTCATTTTCATTTCATTTTCATTTAATTTTCATTTCATTTTCATTTCATTTTCATTTCATTTTCATTTCATTTTCATTTCATTTTCATTTCATTTTCATTTCATTTTCATTTCATTTTCATTTCATTTTCATTTCATTTTCATTTCATTTTCATTTCATTTTCATTTCATTTTCATTTCATTTTCATTTCATTTTCATTTCATTTTCATTTCATTTTCATTTCATTTTCATTTCATTTTCATTTCATTTCATTTTCATTTCATTTTCATTTCATTTTCATTTCATTTTCATTTCATTTTCATTTCATTTTCATTTCAAATTCATTTCATTTTCATTTCATTTTCATTTCATTTTCATTTCATTTTCATTTCATTTTCATTTTCATTTTAAACAAAGTGCCAAAGCGTGGGTCTCGTTAGCGTATAATATTAACCTGGACTCGCACTTTAATTTACTACTATTACAACACTACCAAATTACATTAAGGTAGGATTTTCTCTGTTATAAATGAAAGTAGAAAAACGGTCGAGATCAGTTAGAAAGTAGTAACGTGTCCTTGTCTAATGTTGCCATTAGTGAATAAAAAAATCTTCTATGGGTGTTTTGGTACCTCAGGTAATAACCCGCGCCAAACTAGAAGCTAGCTGTGAACACGAGGCGATTCGCGTCGCAGTAGCGGTATTAGAGGGACGTGTGGTTAGGGGGGGGGCGGGGCACACCCCCGCCCACCTCTGCGCTGTACAGCGCTCGCCATGTGTATTCGTTTGTTTTGGTTTAGCAGTGGAAAGTACAGTCACGAGTATATTTTATTTGGTCGCGTCGCGATATTAGGTGTTTGTTATTGTTTGTTGTTACGTTACTGTTTTAAGTTGTCGATTTATGTTTTTTGTTACTGTAATTGTAGGAGTAGGTGCTGTTTTGTTTTTGAAAGGCTGTTAAAATGTTATAGACGTATTACAATTTTACGTCGGCAAGCTAGAAAAAATATTTATAACGTATCGAAGTTTATGAAGAAAGAAGCTGACAAAGGTATACAAATTGACCTTAGACTTGATTATCTCGTGATAATGCACGACCCATTTTGGATATTTTATCTCATGTGCGTCTGACACACTAGTTGCCGCCGTGAGCGATGACGGCAGAATAACTAAATGGAGCAACTGTTTCGCCCCCCCGCCTCGCCGCTCGCGTGCCCGGGGCGCGGTGCAGCGGTGGCGGTCAGACTATAATACATACTTTTTTTTCCAGAATTTAAACCATTATTTTCTATGTCTTAGATAGTTTGAAAAACTCAAAGCACGACCTATCTAGCCTTAACTCGTAAACCCTACGCGCGCGCGTAAACCCTGCGCTCCTGACGGACGTCAAATCGATATCGAGTCGGCTTTGCTTAACGGAATGTGAACGCTCGGGTCACGCGATGGGTTTCGGTTTCGCGTGGGGGTCGTTGGAGGGTGAACCTTCTGTACGGAAGTAATATTAGTTATTCTGTGCTTGTACCAAGACGAAAAACGAAACAATTTTAAAACACACAAATTTATGCTTATTAATTTTTGACGTTTTCTATGCTTAAGTTTTTATAAAAAAAGATATTTGAATGATTAAAAATGTCAACCTTATTGGTTAGGTACTAATGTTTTCCAAAACTCATTTCAACCGTTACTTTATTTTACTTTAAAAACTCAGTTATTTCCAATTTCTATTACTTACCACAATATCAATACGATAATTGGAAATCACATTTAATTTTATTCCTTAAAGTAATAACTTAAGTTAACAATTCATTGTGATTTATCATTCTTCACCTTTCATCCTAAAAAAAAACGATAAATTACCCATAAATATTAGCCGTTTGTGTCGCTAGGGAAGAGACACTTGCCCGCTATTTTTGTCTCGTACCAGGATACGTTTGTTTACACAATTCTATGACCACGGCTTAAATTTCGGTTCGACGCGATTCTGTTTCGGCGTGCAGTGGTACTGGGGGTAGCGATACGCATTTTGTCTGGCACAGACTATAGCTCGTTAGATAAGTTGTTAAGTCTTAACTATAAGTTAGTTAACTGTTTTTTTATTATCATTATTATTATTGACGTCAATAAGTGCCTGTAAAGGTTTACACTGAATAAATAATTTGACTTTGACTTTAAACATGCACAAAAAAGAATTTCGGCTGCTACTGGATTCAGTATGGACTATGGACGGTGCGCAGAATTAATGCAGAAGCAAATAAGTCGGATCTTTGGACAGCTTTCCGTACTCCCAATAAGGAAACACAGCTTCCACAGCTTCTAAAATGTTATTTTTTTAATTTATGTATGCTTCATTTAATTGTTGTTATTAATTCATCCTGGGTAATTTTGGGTACTAAAAATAAAGAAATAGCCTAATTTATAAATTATCTTGATGTGAAAATGTATAAATATTATAACGCTCCAATTATAATGTTGCTTACTGTACACCTGCGCGTTGCAACTTCAGAGCGAGCTAGAAGTTTGGCACTACCTATACCTGTTTTCAAGTTTGGAAATATATTTTTAAGAAGTTACAAAACGATATACAAAAATTATTATGAAAGATACTGTTCGTGCATCATCGAGACCGCTCGGGTGCCGCCGCCGGCGGGTGTTCTCATGCGAACTTCACACCACCGCGGGAGGCGCCGGGCGCCTTACTTCACAGCAGACAGACCACTTCGCCACGGATCACGGACGACACCAGACGCGCGCACTTTATTTAGTTAGCATAATTAAACCAATGTTCGTCTATAATACCACATTATACATTTTATACAGTCCACTACTCTCATCATTTAAGTCCTCTAGTTAGGACCCTAACAGATACATTAGTAGTCTTTTGTAATCTTTACGCGGCAACACTGTAAAAAACGGGACTTCTTGGCAGGAAAGTGAAGCGTCATGTCTGTAGTTTTGTCTTAATTTCTAATATTTGTGTTTTGTCGAATATTAATGTGAAATAATGGTGGATTATTAACCGTTAAGTGTTCGTGAACGTGCATGAGTGTTGGCAATTAAATCAAAACAGTGCAAAACATCACTTTTCAAATTGTCTCAAGAAGGCCGTGTGAGATCTCAGTAAAGTTCCACATCTTTACTGGAACTCAAGGGATTTGGGGGAATATCATTTAGCTTAATAACATCACTCAATATCATCTTATAAGCTTATTAAATGAACTCTATTATTTCGACTGAAGGACTAGTATCTATGGTCACGAAACAAATAAAAAAAGTGTCAAAACTGTTTGTACTTGAGCATTCAACCAACAGGAGAAGCCAGTCGCCACTGGCAGGCGTTCCCCTCTGCCAAAAGGGTATGCCCAATGGTCATACCCGTTTTATAAAACTAGTTTCCTCGTGTCACTGCACCATTTGCAAATCACATTTGACGCGTCACGCACGACGGGAGCAAATAATGCCAAATTGCAGCCTATTTTCGTGCAAAAAGCGTTCAGAAAATTCAAATTTACAAAAGGATAGCGTTACTTTTCATCGTCTAGTATTATTTTGTCTTTTTAATAATGAATAATGCACTAAATTTGCAAAAAACTAAATAAAATTGTCAATCAAAAAGTGTTGCCACTAAAACAACAAGCTGCAACTTTGCGTAACTTTCAAAAAAGAATGTGCCAACAAAAAAACTAACCTATATGCCCATTCGTTATTGTTAAAACTATTTTTCACTATAGATGCTTATTAATTGAATGATAGATCACTATTTATAAATTGTTACTTATTTTCATTTTCTTGAATATTTTTTAGTAAATTGCTTTAAAAATTATCAATACTTTATGACTGTATGTTTATGATCGTTCTACTTTATTAATTTATTTATATTTACAGCCCGTTACTTTTCTCGAAATTAGGAAATTTTATTTCATTACATTGGCACACTGCAACTCAATTAGAGATACGACAGTATAAAATATCGATATTGACTTATCATAATGTTTATTCTTGCCATAAATTTTTCAGATTTCCAAAAGATGCAAATATTAGGGATATTTGGATCCGAGCCTGTGTAAAACACGTTTCGTAGGCTCCTAAGCGCACGAGTACAATTTGTTCACAGCATTTTCCTAATGCTTCTTGTTGCCGCGTTAAGCGCGTGCAACATACGGCGAGGTTAAGGATAAAGACGGGATAAAGGGCTTACCGGGGGTCCGTGGTCCAGGCACGGTCACGAGCTGAACGTGCCGCGGATGGCGCTGGCGGCGCGGGCGCTGTAGCGGCCTTCGTTGATAAGGGCGGTCGCACACACACAGTTCACTTCATTCACTGGTGTTCGTTAGGCGTTAGGGGCGAGCTGATAGCACAAGCTCTGTGTCACTGTACACTTCACATAGGGCGTCGGGGCTGAGTTCAAGGGCGCGTCACGCGTGGTTTCGCCTTGAGATGTCGTTGCACACTGCCGGCGGTCGCCCGCGGGCAAAACCTCGTCCGGTACATACGTCGCAGTGTCCGTGCGACGAGGATAATGCACTCTAATTGGCCGACGGAGGGGCAGCCGCGACTGGTCGTTGCGGTTGTGGCACAAACATCTTCCCGAGCCCCAGGGGGTAGGAGAGGGGGGGGGGGAGAAACGGAAGTAAAAGGAGACTACAGCCTCGATTTGTGCTGTGATGAGTTAACGTGTGGGTGTGTACATGATGAGCTGAGAGGAATGCACGTGTGTGATTGTAGAAGCAAAATGGGCAACGCGCAAGGGCGTGCGCTGGGCATGGTACCATATAGGCACGGAAGGCGTGCGCTAGGCATGGGACCATATAGACACGAAGGCGTGCGCTGGGCATGGGACCATATAGGCACGAAGGCGTGCGTTGGGCATGGGACCATATAGGCACGAAGGCGTGCGCTGGGCATGGGACCATATAGGCACGAAGGCGTGCGCTGGGCATGGGATCGTATAGGCACGAAGGCGTGCGCTGGGCATGGGACCAAATAGGCACGGAAGGCGTGCGCGCTGTGGCGCAACGCGCATCGGCGCAATAAAAGCGACCGCAATAAAAGCAAAAAATAAAAAGCAGACTGCATGTGTGTGTGTGTGTATGTGTTGCAGGCTGATGTGTGGTGTACGTGTTTGTACGGGCTTATTGTGTTGTGCAAAGGCGTGGCCTGATGTCATGCACCGTATAGGTGCGGGCTGACCCGGCTCCAGATTATGTTGGTGCGAGAGGCACTAACATACGAAGTGGTTAGGCGGGAGGTAGAAAGGACTTACCGGGAGCAGGCTTTACGAGGTCGCAGGCACCGGGACACGAGCTGACGGGCGGCGATGTAGGCGATTTGATGGTCACGGCACAGCACAAAGTCACTTCACCTAATCACAGGCACTCTCATCCCAGGGTCACTATCAATAAGGGCAGTTCCAAGGCGACACCAGAGCCCGCATATGTGTGGGCGTCTCGCGATCGCTTGCAGACAGAGTGTCGTGCGGGCGCGCGTCCTTCATTCCCACTCCTTCCGCGCGCCAACTTAGTGACACACCGCTAGGTGGCGCTAGGCGTATTTTAATACGCCTATAACGTAACGTCCCGACCTTGGCGGGAAGGGAACACTTCTTTTATATTACAACTCATTAACAAGAGGATTTTGAAATAGGGTGTCGTGCCAACTTTGAAATTATCAAAGGTGAATTTTATTGTGTATACCTACTAGATTTTACCTTTGACATTGTTGACGATGAACCAGCTGGCGGCCTTCCAATATACATATATACTTTACTAAACGGTGGTCAATTGGAAAAATAACTGTACCTTTAGAAGTATTTTACTTCAAAAGTATTACCGTCATATCCTCCATCTTTGCGCTTCCGTCCTAACTTTGACCACTGGCCAAAAATAACTTTAAATCGAAGTTTTAAAGAGAGTACTATGCCAATAGACTTGTTTACTCTTTGCTAGTAATCTGCGGTATTTATACTAGCAACGCTCTGGTACCTATGTCAAATGATTCAAACCTATTTCATTAAATCAACCGGCGACGTCAAAGTAGGGTGTGTAAAAATGGTGCAATTTTACTGGCTAAAAACTTCTCTGAAGGAGCCGAAACTACTTAAGGTACGTGATTATAACAGGCAGCATAGGATAAACTATTTGAAATAAGGAATATTTGTTGATTTCAGTCTAAAAAATGTCTTTTATTTTTAAAGTTATGTTCTTGGGCAATTTTAGGTAGTGAGCGCGAAACCAGCAGTGCCAACATTACCCAACGTGATTTGAGTGCTAGGGCTACATTGTTGAAAATTTATTAAGTATTTGACATTATTGTTCGGAACAAAATGGCCACTTACGGCTGGCAACCTTTTGTGTTAGTTTTAATTTGTATTTGACAGACGACTGTCAGTGTGACACACACTCACGTTGGATTTTTGGTTAGGTTAAGTTTTATGTCGCGCGGTCGTGTAATTGGTTTAATAACTTGGTATTGGTGATTTGATGTAGGGCACATAAACAGTAAATTCGGCGGACCGTAATCACAATAAACAGTGAAAACAATAAGTTAAAATCAGTGATTTGTTGGTTGACCCGCACACGTGTCGTGGCGGGCTAAGTGATTGTGCAGTGGTACGTATTTCTCTGGGGTTCGAGAGCTCTCTTGGGGTAGCCAACGGGAAGTTAGGGCCTTTTCATCAGCATAGCACCAGCCCCGAAGACGCGCGGGAGCGCGATCCAGCACCACAGCAGCCAGAGCAGTCGCCGGGAAGGCGAGCTACCTTCACCAACACAGCAGCGGCCTGGGCGCAGCGGACTGCACCGGGCTGAGCGGCGTGTATCAAGGGAAGAATAGTACGTAAGTCGTTTAGTTTAATTATAATTTAAGTTTAGTTAGTATATCTTTAAGTTGGCTAGAAATAGCCTGGTCGCAGGGAAGTCATTGATGTAGACTTATCTACATCAAACAAGTTTTTGTCAGCAGAGCGTAGGTTAATCAACGGACCTCAAGTAATTAGTTATTAGTTTTAGTTTTAAGATTGTTTGCTTAAATTGCATTCAGAATGCAATGTTAATAGGTAGGTTTTGTTGTATGGTTCATGGTGATCATAGCAAGTTCATAATTAATTTGGTTTTTGTCTCGCATTTAGAATGCTTTGAGTATGTAAGATTAGTTCACTGCGGAAAGTGCAACTGATACCTAACTTGCTATAATTACTTGCCTTAGTGCGGTGAGTTAATAATTGTCCTGTAATTGTCAGACACGAAAGTTGTACTTATTGATTAAAACTGTTTGTGGCAGTTTATTGTTGCTTTGTTGTCTAACTTTAATTTAGAATTAGTCTCGCTAGGGTAGAGTAAATTTGTGACAACAAATAAATGTTTTGATTTTGGTTGTTGTATTTGTTGTGCAAACTGAATTTTAAGATTCTAGCGGTTTGCAAATAATTAAACATTTGTTTGTTCCTTGATTGCTTAAAAACTTAATTTGGAGTTTAAAGCATTGAAAATTGTGGAATTTTGATTTGGTTTGTTGTTTCATTTTGAAAACATATTTAAATATTGTAGGCATTTGATTCACAATATTTGTAGTTAGGTTGTCTAGCGATTGCAAGGCTGTAGACACATATATTAATATTGCGGTTGTGTTACCATGTAAACTGTTTGCTTACTTAGTGAGTTTGGCCTATGTATGATTGATTAACATTTGTTTCACATTCAACATCACCCTGACCCTTTTTGACGAACTGATGGCATCACCTGGCGGATATTCGGCTGTTTCTGCAGAGCATCAACAGCTCCCAAACACCAGTTTATCTTATGTTTCACCAAAGCAACGAGTAGTACCTACCAATGATAGAAAAGTAAAATGTAATTACTTGGGTACTAACAAAATTAAGAAATATGTAAAAATTAATAGGTATATTAGGAAAACAGAAAAGCTTATTAAAAAGAATAATTGTTTTTATAAAAATATTGCGCTTAGGAAAGAACGCATGAGTTTGATGGACTCTCTAGACATTTACGATTCTAAACTAAAAGAAAGTAGACAGGTGTATGATCGAGATACCAAACAACTACAATCTGACATACAGAGATTACATGAGTCTCTTGATACTTTAAATAAAAAATACTTGTTGTCGCAAAAAGAAATTGAAGAACACATTAAGTCTGCCACAGAGTTAGTAGATCTGTGCAAGTACAATGCAGAACGATATGACTCTCTTTTGAACAATCAAGTAGATTTGTTGCCATCCGTAACACCCATAAAGAGTGTCATAAATGGTATCCCAGTGGTACCCTGTGCTACATTTGCTAATAATAATAATATATCGAGTGATAGAAAGTTAATAAAACGCAACCTACCTTTAGACAAAGATTCTTCTGTTGAAGGAATGTCTAGAAAAACTCTTATCTTTTCTGACAAGATAGGTCAGGGCCTGGGTCCGCAGCTTAAATCTAAACTCAGCCACGAGCTTATAAACTTTTGCAATCCAGGCCAAACATTCACTAATTTAGTAAGTACATTAAGCAAGCAGGAGTTGAATCATTCAACAAATGCTCTAATACTGTGTGGTGATAGTCTCACAATAAAAAAGCGTGACCTTTTAAAAAGCATAGAGAGTTTAATTGATATACAATCTAAAACTCATTGTAAAATAATAGTTTGTGCCTTTCCCTATGCCTGTAACTTATCGTGGAAACAAAACAAACAGATCTTTGATTTGAACTTACTTTTGTATAACTCCACTTATCGTCACAGTGACAGTATTGTATTTTTTGATACAAATAAATTTATATCTAGTTTTAAGTTGACTACTGATTCTATGTATTTAATATACAAAGACAGGCTACAGATAGCATCATTGCTAGCATATAATTTAAAAGACACAGTTATAAGTAGTATAACAATGTCGACCCAAAATTATCGCACTGTTAGTATTTCTACTAATGTAAATTTAGTTGATAAGTCTTGCACAACCTCTAGTTTAAACTAAGAGGTAAGACAAAAGCCAGCCCTATCCAAATTAAAATAGTTCATCAAAACATGCAGGGCCTGGCCGGCAAAGAGTTAGAAATTGAACTTTTTTTATTACATGAAGATATAAACATTTTATGTATAACTGAGCACTGGCTTAAAGATTATCAGTTAATTTTTAATATTAAAAACTTTCAGCTTTCCAGTGCTTTTACTAGAACAAATGCAATTCGCGGCGGATCCTTAATATTTGTTAATTACAGTAAACATAAGATTACGGAACGAAAGGATGTAGTTTCCCTTTCTATTGAACGCGTTATTGAGCTGTCATGTGTCGAGTTAGAGAAATTTATAATTGTTTGTGTATATCCTTCTGGTAATTTTAGTGTCTTTGAAGCCACTATGGAAGATGTAATTAAGAAGATTTGTAAATCTAAAAAGAAAATAGTAATTTGTGGGGATTTCAATGTAAATTTATTAGACAGTCATTCAACTAGTGTAAGATTAATCTCGTTGTTTAAATCATTTGATTTGGATTACCAATTTAGAGAACCGACTAGAATTACAGCAACCACTGCAACCTGCTTAGACAATTTTTTTTGTAACTTTGCTCCTGAGTCTAAGTTCATACTAACTAATTTATCTTCAGATCACTGTGGGCAAAAAATAGCTTTTACTGAATATGGACACCCTAACTCAGAAGAAATATCTTGTAGGCCAGTGACAGAGAAACGGGTTAAAATTTTCAAGCATAACATAACTGCTAAACTTGCATGTTTACCATTTATACAGGAAAATCCAGATGCTCTTTACAAGCATTTTTTTGATCTTATAAACGGTGAATTTAATAAAACTTTCTCTATTAAAAAGTTTAAAACTAATATTTCAATGAAATTTAGGGATTGGGCTACAGCTGGTTTGCATAAAAGTAGGGCTAAGTTGTATGACTTATATGAGCAGAAAAAATATAATAATAGTCCAAGTTTTCTAGAGTATATCAAAAAGTATTCGAAAACTTTTAGGAAGGCTTGTGCATGTGCCAAGTCATTATTTATTAGTGAAAAAATTAAAAAGTCTGATAACAAAATAAAGGCAACATGGAACTGCATAAACCGCGAAACTGGTAAAATAAAGCCACGTGATACTAAGTTTTCTTTAAGAATAGGCAATAGCTTTTTAAGTGAAGACAATAAAGTTGCTGATGCTTTTGAACAGTTTTTTACAAATATACCAATTGCCACAACTATGTTACTCAACTCTTCACCAAGTAATGCAGAAATTCTGCTAAAAAAGTATGTACCCATGTGTAATGAAGTGTTCAAATTTAAACACGTAAACTGTAAAGACGTACTTAAATCCTTTAAATCTTTAAAAATAAAAAACACTTGTGATTTGTGGGATATTTCAACAAAAATTATTAATAATATTATCGAGTCCATTGCGCCTTTTCTTGTAGTCATATTCAATAGCTGTGTTGACGAAGGAGTTTTCCCAGATCTCATGAAGCATAGCAAAGTTCTGCCACTTTTCAAATCGGGTTGTAAAGATGACCCGAGCAATTTCAGGCCTATTTCGATTTTACCTACTCTTAGTAAAGTTTTTGAAAAACTTATTTTAGATCAACTCGGCTCCCACTTCGCTATAAACCACCTTTTTCACAGTGAACAGTATGGTTTTACCAAGGGAAGGTCTACTACTGATGCTGGTGTAGCTCTGCTAAAACACATATTTGAGGCTTGGGAGGGATCGCAGAATGCTTTTGGAGTGTTTTGTGATCTCTCCAAGGCTTTTGATTGCGTTGAATACAACACCCTTTTAATAAAGCTAAAACACTATGGAGTGCACTCTGATGCCTTGAAATTGATTCAATCATATCTTAGCGGCAGAATCCAAAAAGTTAGCGTGAACGGATCCATATCATCCGGATCTTCTGTGCTAATGGGGGTCCCACAAGGGTCAATACTAGGTCCATTTTTATTCTTAATCTATATTAATGATTTACCATTTTATGCGGAAAACTTTTGCAATATTGTTTTGTTTGCTGACGATACATCTTTGATATTTAAGACTGATCGAAATAAAAATAGTTTTGATGACATCAACAGTGCCCTAACAGATGTGTTGAATTGGTTTACTACTAATAATCTTCAATTAAACGCGAAGAAAACCAAATGTATAAATTTTACTCTACCTAACGTAAAGAATATTATAGGAAATAAAATTAAACTGAATGGTGAACTGTTGGACCTTGTTGATTCAACAGTTTTCTTAGGTATTACCTTAGATTCAAAAATACAGTGGTACCCTCATATTAGCACCCTTGCGGGGAGACTTAGTTCAGCTGCTTATGCTGTTAGGAAAATTAGGCATTTTACAGACGTGGAAACTGCTCGATTAGTCTATTTTAGTTACTTTCACAGTGTTATGTACTATGGTATACTACTTTGGGGTAAAGCAGCAGATATAGAAACCATTTTCATTTTACAGAAAAGAGCAATAAGGTCCATATATAACCTAGGATCACGTGACTCCCTTAAGGAGCTGTTTAAAGAAATAAATATTCTTACAGTTGCATCACAATTTATTTATAACTGTATTGTTTACGTGCGTCAAAACATTACTCATTTCAAAAAAAATTGCGATATACACAAACTAAATACTAGAAATAAGTATAAACTTGTAATTCCTAAATTTCGACTTCAGAAAGTTTATGGATCATTTATGGGACAAAGTGTCATAATTTACAATAAAATCCCGAACGATGTTATAATTTTGCCCTTTGACAAATTTAAGACACATGTTAAGGACAGACTTTTAGAAAAGGGCTATTACACTGTAAGCGATTACATCAATGACAAAAATGCATAGAATTAACATTCCTCTAGTTTCGCATACATTGTTCTAATGCGTTCATAGTGCCCGAGTAAAACTTGTAGATTCACTTTTGTTTTTATCTTTTATTTTATATAATTGTTTTATGACTATTGACTGTATAATTTGGTAACGACATATTGTTTTGTAAATGTCGTTACCTCTATATTATTATAAAGCTGTGGAGTTTGTTGTGCCCGTTCTTCTCCACAGCTAAAAGACTTCCTGAATGGGTGGGGTGGGTGGGTGGGTTCCTGTGCCTATCCATCCATCCATATAAAAAAAAAATTGACGATTCAAAACGCTTAATTTAAGCTTACTGAATAAAGTTATTTTGATTTTTTTGATTTTTTAGTTTATTGTAGTTCTCTTTGGGAAACTAATTTGAGTTCCATTCATTTGTAACATTTGTTTGTTAAATGACTTGTTTACATAGTAAATTTTAATTGAACATTAAATGTTAACATGTGGTAATATCATGACTGGCCAAAGTACATTATTTAATTAATATTTTTATTCTTTTTCTTGGAAATCAATTTAAGTTTGATTTACGGGTTCATCATTGTGTAATGTAAAATCGGTTGAACACTTTTTATTTTATTGTGTGCCTTTTGGAAACAACCAGAGAGTTTATTTGCACGTTAGGTGTTACCTACATTGATTGAAATTTGGTTGGATTATTATAACGGTTTATACAATAATAATAGCACATTTTGTTTTGTTTGTGCCTTCATTTTTGAAAACCAATTTTAAAATTTAATTTGATTATTACATTGGTTTAAATTGGTTGATTTATGCATAGGGACTATGTTATAATAATAATTGCACATTATTTGTTAGTGCGCTTCTTGTTGCAAACCCGTTTAAGTTTTTTTATGTACCTATTAATTTTGGCTGTGACTACATTGTAATTAAAAGGCTACATTAGTAGGGAACATTGCCCTGTCTTTGTGCTATTGTTGGACATAGAATCTAATTCCTCGTTATGTCTCGGAGGGGCTGCGATGATGACATCCTCGAGCGAGCCAGGCAGTTAAGGCAGCGGGTGTCTTCGGTTGAGACCGCCATGGTGGTTTTGTCGGAGACTGCTCCAACATCCCACAAAGAGGTATGGTCGGCATGGGCTGCCTGTAATGACGAGGCGGCGTATAGCAAGGCGCAGCGGCCTTTGCTTTGGCTATAGGCCTCAACGCCGAATTGTATCTGGTGGACCACACCATTTATTATTGTTGTGTTTCAACAGGTCGGGAGCGGCTTCACCGACCACACAACAGCGGTGGCAGCGTTACACGGGCAGGGGTGCTCCAGTGCGGAGCACACACCTACCAGCGGACTGGAGGCCCAGTCATGCGCGACGCGCGCCCCCACACCGGAAGGTGAACCTTGCGCAGGCGCGCAAACCCGCGCCTGCAGGTTACCATGCCGCCGGCCCATGTGCGATTCGGGTATCACACGGGCGGGGGCCCGGCGGTGTCACGAAGGAGGGACCCCTCCCTGCAACTAGCTCTGTGCGCGCCAGCGTGCAGCCGCGATCGAGCTATGCCGCAGCGGTTATCGTACCACCCGCGGTATCACACGGGCGGGGGCCTTCTTTGGAGATGGGGGACCCGAGCAGGCCATAGCTAGCCTGCCCCTTTGCGAGAGCAAAACCACAAACGGTTTTGCTTTATACTACGGCGGCCGCGGTTTGAAAGATTTTAAAGAAATCTTAAATTTAAAATTTTAATTTTGTGCGACATTGTTTGGTGGCATGTTTACCGGGAGTTTGACGGGGCTAACACAAGTCACCCTCTCCTCGGTACATGCATCTGTGTGAGAATGTCAATTTCGGTAACGGTAATGAAATTCACCCGCAGGGATAACGGCACAGACATTGGTCTAGATCGGGCAGACCCACACTTTGTCACCTGGCCCAATTGACCTACTCTTGGGCTCGGGTGTACTAGGACGGGTCCTACTAGGCACCCAGATAGCTCTGGGTCGCTCTACACTGCTGGCAGTGCCAACTATTTTGGTTTGGTTTCTATTATGTACACAGTTTGACGACTCGACTCCGCATAGTCTAGAGTCATTGCGTTTGTGTACCATTTCCATAACTATGCACAAGTTTGGGAAATTGAGAAACCTCCTATGGTCTACATGGTGGCCCATGCCCATGAGGATTGTGAAGCCTTTCAATAGGCCAGTACGTCACGGTTGACGTCTGTTGGATGTGTTACTAGGTAACGTAATTTGTAATTTTGAATATTGTTTGTCCAAAGAGCTTTTTTTTGTGTAGTGCTCTTTTGGTGTTTATTTTGTCACAGTGGACGTCTTCACCCGTGCAGCCGCAGACGGGGGGTCTGCCTTCGGACCGAGTCGCTCAGTCTCGTCCGGTTTTGGGGGTTTCACGCAACGGGTTCTGCTGGACCTTTCTCGGTAAAACCCGGTCAACTGCGCAACGCTCGGGTTGTAGGTAAATTTTTTGTGTTTTTTTGTGCCTGGCTACTAAGGCCGTCCTCTTGGGAGTTTCTTCGTTGTCCACGGAGGCCTTCGTCGTCGCGTTGGATCGTTTCGTGTCGCGTAAGGGTCTACCTTCAATTATTCGCTCCGACAATGGCACAAAATGGCAAGGGCACGGGTGTATTTAACTGATGTTTGTAAATTTTTAGAAAATAAGCTTTGGTAAATAAGATAATTTAATATTATTTTAATTTGGCTAATTAGATTTAGTATGTTGTTGAAGGAGAATGACTTGCTCTCCTTGCTTGTAGCTAGGGCAGCATTGTAAAGTTGTTTGTTGGCGAGCATGGGACTGCGGTTCGATTCCGCGATGAGCCACAGCAGCTGTCTCTCCTTGCCCGATGGATTGAGCTAACGATCGGAGCCTTCCAATCGGGGCAGGGGTCTAATCGGAACAAAATGGCCACTTACGGCTGGCAACCTTTTGTGTTAGTTTTAATTTGTATTTGACAGACGACTGTCAGTGTGACACACACTCACGTTGGATTTTTGGTTAGGTTAAGTTTTATGTCGCGCGGTCGTGTAATTGGTTTAATAACTTGGTATTGGTGATTTGATGTAGGGCACATAAACAGTAAATTCGGCGGACCGTAATCACAATAAACAGTGAAAACAATAAGTTAAAATCAGTGATTTGTTGGTTGACCCGCACACGTGTCGTGGCGGGCTAAGTGATTGTGCAGTGGTACGTATTTCTCTGGGGTTCGAGAGCTCTCTTGGGGTAGCCAACGGGAAGTTAGGGCCTTTCCATCTCCATAGCACCAGCCCCGAAGACGCGCGGGAGCGCGATCCACCACCACAGCAGCCAGATCAGTCGCCGGGAAGGCGAGCTACCTTCACCAACACAGCAGCGGCCTGGGCGCAGCGGACTGCACCGGGCTGAGCGGCGTGTATCAAGGGAAGAATAGTACGTAAGTCGTTTAGTTTAATTATAATTTAAGTTTAGTTAGTATATCTTTAAGTTGGCTAGAAATAGCCTGGTAGCCATTGTCAGTCATTGATGTAGACTTATCTATATCAAACAATTATTATTCAAGTCATTAGCATTACTTTTTGTTGTAGTCAGACAGACGCCAGTATTTCAACCTACCACAGGCATTGTGAATCGATCAATATCAATTAGAGAAATTTGACAGTTTTGGCTAGGTTGACCTGCTGCCGTGTGAACTTATCTACCTATTGTGGTTCCGTAGATAAGCTAAGATAGGTAGGTAGTAGGGGTTGCAGTCCCGGTACTGTGGAGAAAACGGGATTCCCGGTACTGCGCTAACTCTGGTACCGGGAAAACCGGGAAATTTCGGTACTTTTTGGTACTGAATTTTTTTTAATCTAGATGTAACTAACGTTTGATATATAGATCATTGAGCAAGTTAAAATTTTACAAAAAATGTTTATAATAAAAAAAATTGTTTTGCCAATTGTTGTACTAGCTGTGGAGTCACTTTGTCGAATGGAATTGGTTAGAGGTCATCAGAGCTAAATGTTTTAAATTTAAAAGGGTCTATATACAATGGATGTTTATCATGAGTGTTTTAAGGTGAGTAAATAATATAAATTCGTCCAAACCGAGACCGTTCAAACGGCGACAGACCCTTCTTCAGAGATCCCCCTCGGCCGAGATTATTATAATTATTATTATGTGGTATTGTGGTATCCCAATAGGTGTGTTTTTGTGGACTTCAATGCCCGCCACATCACGCACAAGTGACCACGGGCCGTTCATGGCTTCGCTTTGGCCTTCTGTCTGTCCCAATTGGTAACCGAGCCTACGCGGGTTCCAGATCAGGAGGGCCAGGCACCTTCCTTATTGGGCCTTCTGCTGACCTCGCACCCAGACGGCTATCAAGTTTCTGTTGATGCTTTATTATGATGATTACCACTAAACTCATCAGACCACTGTCTGATTCGTAGCACTGTGCCTCTCACAGAAACTTCAAAAACGTCGAGTCTGGCATTATAGGTGAGCGGCTGGGTTTGCGATGTGAAGTTTTTTGCGTTCTACCCAGGGTGGCGAGTTTCTTCTCGCTGGATGATCTTCATGTCGCCGCTGACTTTGTCGTTGATGTGATACTGCAGGGAATGGATCTTTTCAATCCAAACTATGTGGTTCCCATTGGCGGCAGTTCCCAACCATGGTTTGGTCGTTGCTGCAAAATGGCGTCTCGCAGCTTGCGCTCGACAGCCTGCAGACTCTCTATGAGACTGTGTTGTCTCTATCGGACTCAAGATCGAGGCATAAGCACAGTCTGCAGGAGGAGAGCTCGCGGCATGCCAAGGAGTTAGTGCGGGTGGAACGGGCGCATACGGCAGCCATCAGGGAGGTGACAAGGCAGCTAACCAAAGAGTTAGCAGAAGCTAGGGTGGAAATCACCAAATTAGTGAAAACCACCGACACCACCAGGGATTGGCTGGCGTATGAGACGCGTGAACCACACGCACAGATAAAACATAACAAAGAGGCTCTGGAGTCAATTAACCGTACCATCAATGGGTTAGCAGACTCCTTAAGAAACAAAGAGTCAGGGACAAAGTCCATCGAGCCCCTTTTGAAGAGCCTGCCAGAGCTGTCACAAGCTCAGAGGTCAACGTCCTCACAGCTGGATGAGCTCAGGAGGGATCTGGACAGGGTGGAGGCCAACAACAAAAAAGCCTCCAGCGAGGAGGCGAAAACCCTGACTAGACTTGAAGAGAGCATATCCCAGCTGTCCAATCAAAAAGCCTCTACCGCAACAACCATAGAGAGCGTCAAGACAGATCTCGCAGACCTTAGAACGAGATCGCAACACCCCTGCCCGGATACACAAGTATTGGCACCCAACTACTCCTGTGAGGTGGACATCTCGCACCAGCTGCAGCCCATCTCAGAACAGCTGGAACTGGTCTTGTCATAGCTTCGCACCATGAAGCAATACGAAACCAGGGAGAAATCTCCACCATCGGTGGGGATGAGCACGATAAACCCTCCAAAACATAAACAGCATAGGCCAATTACGTACGCAGCGGCCGCCGCAACCCCTGTCCGCCCACGCCCCCTAGCGAGACCGAACCACACACTGGTTGTCTCGTCCACGGATCCATTGAGGACCGGGGATGGGATAATCAAGTCTTTAAATGAAGCGATTGACTTAGAAAGAACTGGGGCAAAGGTGGAGAAAGTGTGCACTGCGCGAAACAGGAAGGTGGTGGTCACCTGCAGTGCGGAGGAGGACCTCAAACTTATACATTCTCGGGTTAGCCCGAGGCAAGATATCAGGGCCGAGATAGCTAGGAAGACCAACCCCCTAGCTAGGATAAAGGACGTCCTACACAATCATAAGGATGAGGAGATCTTGGCCCTGATAAAAGCCCAGAACAAGAACCTCTTCAACAACTTGGAGGTTCCACAACAACACATGAAGGTAAGGTACAGGAAAAAGGCCCGCAATCCTTTGCAATGTCATGTTATACTGGAGCTGTCCCCGACGCTGCACAGGAGGCTCACGGAAGCAGGCGCTGTTTTCGTGGGCTTTTAAAAATGCCGAGTGGAGGATCAGTCTCCGCTCGTGCAATGTGCGAGGTGCCTCGGATACGGCCACACCGGTAAGGTATGCAAAGAAAGGGAGAGCAGGTGCAGCTACTGCGGAGACCAGTACGGCTGGAACGAGTGCCCCATACGTCAACAGGGGTACCCGCCAAGCTGCATCAACTGCACCCGGGCCAAATCCACGGGGGACACAGAACATACAGCCCACAGCAGTGAATGCCCCGAAAGGCAGAAATGGGATGCAATCGCCCGCAGCCGGGTGACATACTGCTAAGGGCACCCCCAGAAACACCAACATCACCCCCCCCCCCCCCAGGAAAAACCACAACTAATTAAGTTCATCCAGCTGAATCTACAGCGCTCCGAGGTTATAACAGCGGATTTTCTCCAAGCGGCCAGAGACAGGAAAGCTTCGATAGCACTAGTCCAAGAACCCTACGTGGGGAGGACTGGTGTTATGAAATCATTTCCGGGCACGAGAGTAATACAGTGCACTCTGGACCGCTCGAAACCCATGAAGGCGGCCGTGGTAGTTTTGGACGACGGAGTGGAAGACATACACGACCCACAACTGTTGACCAAAACGGAAGCGGCAGTGCTTCTGAAGGTAGGGGAGATGAAGCTGGGAGTTACCTCAGTATACCTGGAGGGGGACCAGGACATAGATCAGGAACCTCAGGAACCGTACCTTACCCGAATCAAATATTTTAGTGCCAAGCTCGGCACGAACAACATCTTAGTGGGAGGGGACTTGAACGCCTGGAGCCACTGGTGGGGAGCGCCTCAGAAGACCTAAGAGGAGCATCCTACAACTTCCTACTGGATGAGCTCAGCCTCCACATACTCAACAAAGGCACAACACCTACATTTGAAACACACAGGAGAGGCAAACTATGCTCCAGCATAGTTGACGTCACTGCCTGCAGCGACTCAATGGTGGGAAGAATTCAGGACTGGAAAGTGGACAGGGATCTGAGCATGTCAGATCACAACGCCATTGTGTTTCGCCTGCGGTTGGTGGGCGCTTTGGTACCTCTAGCGCCGGTCACCACGCGCAGGTACAATACAAAAAAGGCGGACTGGCCACGATTCAGAAGGGAATTCAAACACCAATTAGCGTCATATAACATAACTCCAGTACACATCGGCAGCCTAAACAGCGCCGAACATATCGACAACATAACACACACATACATTGAGGCAATCCATAAAGCCTGCCGCAATACCATCCCAGAGGCAGTTTTGGGGGTTAAGTTACTCGCGTCCGTAGGTTTACCCTTGAGACCCTACACGTGACCCCTGGGTGGTGCTAAATGAGTGACACTAACCGAGTGGTAGAGCCACGCTGCGTTGCAACACGCATTAGGTCGGCTCGCCCGGCGTAATACCACCCCCTCACGAATATTCGGCGTGAAACAATGGCACTCTGTGCTGTTGTGTTTCGTGCGGCGAGTGAGGGTTCCGGAGACCCCTTCCCCCCCTCACAATTGATATGGCAGCGAACTTTAATCTAGATTTACCCCAGGAGTTACCGACACATCCAGTGTCGGAGAATCCCCCCCTGAGCGTTCTCGATCAGGCTGCCCTACGTATTCTGGGGAGGCAAAAGTTCGCTCGTGTCAAGGCATGCTGCAGGCAGAAGAAAGGCGAGACAATTGGCACCCCCTCCTACGCTTCGCGTGGACTTCTGCAACATCAGGGGAATCCACTCTAACTTGAGCGCCGTCCATGACCACCTCGAGAAGGAGAAACCGGCCTTGCTCTTCCTCACCGAGACGCAGATATCCCACCCTCCTGACATCTCTTACTTGCGCTACCCGGGATACAACCTGGAACATTCATTTGTGCCACGAGCCGGTGTTTGTGCCCATGTCAGGGAGGATATGTGCGTCCGTCGCCTTGGCAATCTTGAAGATAGGGACCTCTCCATCTTATGGCTACACGTCGACTACGGACGTCATCATCGCGTCTACGCGTGCCTGTATAGGTCCCACAGCGGTAACAACGGAACTGACCAACTTATCGAGACCGTCCAAACAGCGACAGACTCCCTTCTCCAACAGATCCCCTCGGCCGAGATTGTGGTATTGGGAGACTTCAATGCCCACCACGTCGAATGGCTTGGTTCACGCACAACTGACCACGCGGGTAGAGCCGTTCATGACTTCGCTTTGGCCTACAGTCTGTCCCAATTGGTAACCGAGCCAACACGGGTTCCAGATGTGGAGGGCCATGCACCTTCTTTATTGGACCTTCTGCTGACCTCGCACCCAGACGGCTATCAAGTTTCTTTTGTTGCACCACTAGGTTCATCAGACCACTGTCTGATTCGCAGCACTGTGCCTCTCACAGAAACTTCAAAACCGCAACCAGCGGCTAGCCGTCGAGTCTGGCATTATAGGTCGGCGGACTGGGATGGGATGCGAAGTTTCTTTGCGTCCTACCCGTGGTGGCGAGTTTGCTTCTCGCTGGATGATCCTGATGTCGCCGCTGACTCTGTCGTTGATGTGATACCGCAGGGAATGAAACTTTTCATTCCAAACTCTGTGGTTCCCATTGGCGGCAAGTCCCAACCATGGTTTGGTCGTTGCTGCAAAATGGCGTCTCGCCAAAAGCGTCAACATTACCAAGCCTGGGCTAATGCGGTGTCATCAAAGGATCCAAACACCAGTGCGCTCAAAAGGACAACTTTGCCGCCAGGTCTTTTAAGAAGGACATTGCCAAGGCGAAGTCATCATTCATAGGTAGAATCGGCGAGAGGCTAGTGCGTCTTCCTTCGGGGACGCGTGCGTTCTGGTCTTTCGCCAAAGCTATCTTAGGGAAGTTTGGTAAGCCGTCCCTACCACCATTGCACAAGACAGATGACTGCCTGGCCTACACTGCAAAGGAGAAAGCCGATCTCTTGGGCTCTCTTTTCGCATCAAACTCGACCTTGGACGACGGGGAAAACTCTCCACCAACTATACCGCATTGCACTTGTACAATGCCAAACGTTCAGTTCCTGCAAAGGTCAGTTCGTAAATCTTCTTTCCCTTGATATCCATAAGTCGAGTGGGCCTGATGCAGTTCCACCCATTGTGCTTCGGACGTGTGCTCCTGAATTGGCACCAGTTCTAACGCGCCTTTTCCGGCTCTCTTACACTACTGGCGTCGTCCCGAGCTCTTGGAAGACAGCCCTTGTCCACCCGATCCCAAAAAAAGGCGATCGCTCAGATCCGTCCAACTACAGGCCAATAGCTATTACCTCTTTACTCTCCAAAGTAATGGAGTCCATTATAAACCGCCAGCTCTTGGGGTACCTAGAAGAGAACCAGCTACTAAGTGATCGCCAGTATGGTTTTCGTCGCGGTCGTTCGGCTGGTGATCTTTTAGTGTACCTTACTCACCGATGGGCGGAGGCAGTCGAGAATAAAGGGGAGGCACTAGCAGTTAGCTTGGACGTAGCGAAAGCCTTTGGCACAGGGCTCTTTTTTCTAAACTTCCATCATACGGGCTTCCTGAGAAATTGTGTTCATGGGTTGCCAGCTTCCTTACTGGGCGTAGCATCAGAGTCGCAGTCGACGGTTCGTGCTCCGACATGAAGCCCGTGAATGCTGGAGTCCCGCAGGGGTGTGTGTTGTCCCCTACTCTGTTTCTTCTGCATATCAATGACATGTTGCATAACAACAGCATTCATTGCTATGCAGACGATAGTACTGGGGATACGCTCTACACCGGGCAAGCTAATATTTCTCTGGAAAGCGTCATCGAGAGCCGGAATAAACTTGTGACTGACACCGAGAACATGTTAAGTCATGTCTCGAATTGGGGCCGACATAACCTAGTCCACTTTAACCCCTCAAAAACACAAGTTCGCGCATTTACCGCAAAAAAACATCCCTTTGTCGTACCTCTAAACTTTGAGGGAGCTCCCCTTGATACCAATCCGACTATTGGAATCCTTGGCGTCGATATTTCGAGTGACGTTCAGTTTCGTGGTCATTTGGAAGGTAAAGCTAAATTAGCTTCGAAAAAACTGGGTGTGCTTAATAGAGCGGGTCAGTATTTCACGCCGGCCCACCGCTTACAACTGTATAAAGCACAGGTCAGGCCGCATATGGAATACTGCTCCCATCTTTGGGCTGGAGCACCCCAATACCAACTCCTTCCATTTGACCGCATCCAACGCAGAGCTGCTCGAATTATCGACGACGTGGATATTTCAGGTCGGCTCGATCCACTGGCTCTTCGGAGAGACGTTGCGTCTCTCTGTATATTGTACCGTATATATCATGGGGAGTGTTCTGAGAAATTGTTCGACTTGATCCCAGTCGCTGATTTCCTTCACCGCACTACAGCAATCGACTGTCATTCCATCCACATCACCTTGATGGATGGCGGTCTACTACTGTGCGTTTTTCAAGAAATTTCTTGCCTCGATCTACAGTGTTGTGGAACCAGCTCTCAGCGGCGGTATTTCCGGACCGTTACGACTTAGTGATCTTCAAGAAACGAGCCTATTCCTTCCTTAAAAGCCGGCAACGCGTCTGCGATTCCTCTAATTTTGCGGGTGTCCATGGGCGGCGGTGATTGCTTTCCATCAGGTGGCCCGCTTGCTCGTTTGCCTCCTTCTGCTATAAAAAAAAAGGTAAATGGAAAGGCAAACAGCGTCCCCCTTGGTGGTCAGACACACTGGAGGAGCTAAAAGGAGAGGTCCTTAGGCGGAAGAGACGCATCAGGAATGCCGCTCCCGATAGAAGGGCTTAAGTTGTGGAAGACTACGTACTCATAAAGAGCCAGTACGTGACGGAAGTGCGAGCCGCCCAAACGGAGAGCTGGAAGAAATTCTGCACCACCCAAGACAGGGAGAGTATGTGGGACGGAGTCTACAGAGTCATAAGGAAAACATCAAGAAGAGAGGAAGACATGCTCCTGAGGAACTCCTCAGGAGACACGCTTAGCCCAGAAGAGTCAGCGGAACTCCTGGCAAAAACCTTCTATCCCGATGACTCTGTGGACACCGACAACATCTACCACACCAACATCCGGAAACTTACTGATGGAACCCCAGTCGAGGAAACGTTGGGCTTGACAGAGAACGACCCGCCTTTTGTGGAAGCGGAGCTGGAGGTAGTGCTTCGAGCTCTGAATCCTAAGAAGGCGCCCGGGCCAGATGGGCTGACGTCGGACATTTGTACGGCCGCTATAGAGGCAGATAAACCTGCCTTTATGGCATTGGCCAACAGGTGCCTGGCGCTGGCTCATTTCCCGGTGCAGTTTAAATCAGCAACAACCAATACGGCTTTATGCCCCAAAAGGGCACAGAGGATGCCCTCTATGATCTACTGGGACACATACGAACCGAGGTCGAGGCGAAAAGGATCGTACTAGTAGTGTCCTTGGACATAGAGGACGCCTTCGATAACGCCTGGTGGCCGGCGCTGAAGCACCAACTGGCGAATATGAAGTGTCCCACAAACCTCTATGCGTTGGTTGGCTCCTACCTCCAAAACAGGAGCATAGAAGTCAACTACGCCAGGGCAAAAAGCAGGAGGGAGACCACAAAAGGCTGTGTTCAAGGCTCCATCGGTGGCCCGACCTTTTGGAACATCATCTTGGACTCCCTCCTGAAACTTCTAAACGACCAAGACGTACACTGCCAAGCCTTCGCAGACGACGTGGTCCTAGTCTTCTCCAAACCAACATCTGAGGCCCTGGAGCTGGCGGCCAATTCCACCCTGGAGACGATAGTGGACTGGGGATCCCGCAACAAACTCAACTTCGCGGCACACAAAACTCATGCCATGGTAATAACCAAGAAGTTGAAGTGCGGAAGACCCAATCTACGGATGTCCGGTACAGCGGTGTAGATGGTCGAAGAGATAAAGCTCCTGGGTCTAATAATAGACCGAAGGTTGAATTTCAAAGCACACGTGGCGGCAACATGTAAAAAAGCCGCAGATATTTACAAACAGCTAGCGTGTGCTGCGAGGGTCAACTGGGGTCTGAATGGAGAGGTCATAAGGACCATCTACGTGGCGGTAATCGAGCCTTTAGTGCTGTACGGAGCTTGCGCATGGTACCAGTCAGCACAACTGAAAATGGTACAGAACAAGCTCAAGGCGCTTCAGCGAGGTTTCGCCCAAAAAATCTGGGCCTACAGAACAGTGTCACTGACTTCGGCACTGGCCCTCTCCGGTCTGCAACCACTAGACGTAAGAATAGTGGAAGCAGCAAATCTCTTCAAAATCAAGAAAGGGTACTTGACCAGCTACCTGCCACAGGATAAGGAGTTAGAAAGGCGAGTGCACCACGGAACTTTCCCGCACCCATCTAAGCTTACAACAACTGCCTACCGGAGCACCGAAGATGTAGTGCCCGAGCCAACGCAACATCCTCCACCACACCCTCAAATCTATACGGACGGGAGCAAGATAGAGGGTCTGGTGGGGGCCGCGTGGACATGGTGGGAGCGGGGGAGCGAAGTGAGGTACGCCAAGTACACTCTGGATCCGGCTTGCACAGTCTTCCAATCAGAGCTCTACGCATTGTCAATGGCAATACAGGAGGTGAAGAACATCGGGGCAAAGACAGTGGACATCCTAAGTGACTCTAAGTCATCTCTGGAGCTACTACAGAACCCCAAAGCGGACCACCCTTTGGCATTCGACATAAAGCGAGCAATGGAAGAACTGAGGCAGAAGCAGGTTACCATAAACCTATACTGGTTAAGAGCCCACATAGGTACCGAGGGAAATGAGAGGGCCGACGAACTGGCTAAGGAGGCCTCAAAAACGGGCGGAGTGTCACACTATGACAAAATCCCAGTGTCATACGCCAAAAGGAAAATCCAGGAGGAGTCAACAGCAATCTGCAAGCCAGATACGACTCCACTGGGACGGGTGCGGTTACGAAGCACTTCTTACCCAACGTAAGCGAAGCCTACAAGATGGTAAGATCTTCGAGATCGACCCCACTCCAGGTACAGGCACTGACAGGTCACGGTGGCATAGCGGAGTATCTGCATCGCTTCAGGCTCAAAGAGAGCCCTGTGACCCGCTAGAGACCGAAACAGTGTGGCACATCATCACTGAATGCCCGCGTTTCGCCGCCAAAAGGTTCGACATGGAGTGCAGGATCGGAGCCAACATCAACCGGCAGATCTTGCCCTTCATAATGTCAGACAAAGATACCAGACCCCACCTTCTAGAGTACATAGAGAGTTGCCTTAAAACAGCAACTAAAAAGAATGCAACACCTAGGGATACACTTCCACCCATATCCCAACAAATCATTCCACCTACCGGACTTACTACCACCACCACAACACCACAAACAATTAGTGACTACACAATAACTCACCCTCTCCCGGGTGCTTCGGGCACATCCTACGGCATTACCCACTTCTTGGAGGGGGCGCAACCCGTTCAGCCCGGTCTAAGGCTACGAGGGGTGGCCCTGTTTATGGAGGGGGGCCAGAAAGCGCTGGGAATCAGCTTCTGTTGCGCCAGGGAGAGAACTAACATCCGTATTTCACCAGGCTTGGCTACACTAACGAAGGGATCCAGCCTCAAGAACACCATGAAGCGGAAAGTATACAACGAACTGGAGTCGACGGAGGTGAACGTCCGCCCCGCAAGATAGTAAGAATCACTAACAAGGTGATCTTGCTGTTCGAGGGGGCGGAAGGGGATCCACCGACGAACTTCACCGTAGTAGGCCACCTTATAGCCGAACTTGGAAATACACACAAGTCACACTTCAGGACTATCAGCGTGGACGCAATGGTCGTTGGATGGGTCACAGGGGAGGTCAGTGACTACTTAGGATGTGTCAAAGCCTCTCGTGTCCACGACATCGTGGTATACGAGGACCGAGGCACTAACCTCAACTACTTGCTGCCACCCCCAGACAGAGCCGGTGCATCTTCGGGCCCCACAGACTGCTGGGGTCATCCAGTTCCGGCAGAATCCAGCGGATCAGAGCGCCTACAGGAAAAAATAGATACAGAGGGGAAGGAGAATAACACCACCACCACTAAAAAAAAACAGAGCGGAAGGCTCCGACAAGTACTATAGGCAGTGGGCTCGGAGGCAGCCTCTTTGTCGGTAACGGCGGCCAAAAAACTAAAGCGCACAAAAACATCCCTGCGCCAAGAAGAGGCTGTCCAAAACTGGCTAAAGCCACCTCCGCATACACCTACCATCCCACCCTCAACACCTACAAGGGCTCAAATGGGCCTGGTACAAGAACCTGTGCTCGACGATGCAGACAACCCTCTCCAACACATTGTGAACGCCTTCAGAGAGTTTATAGCGATCACCGTCGCAACCAAAAAGACCAACGAGGACACTCTGAGGTCTATCCTCACTACGTTCGAACGTCAGAACGAAGGGTTGCTAGCGGTGAAACTCAAAGAAGCAGAAACGGTCATATACAACAACACCACCGCAGAAGTACTCAGAGGAAGTATGAGCGGAGATTATATGGCTGCCTACAGTTCGCAAGGATATGTAAAGTTGGACGAGGGGGCGACGGAGAGCACGGGAAGAAAAACATTTGCCACCACGGAGGACATCGTAGTAGTGTCCAAAAGTACGAGGATAATGCTAGAGGATAAGGTCCTACAGATGGCTGAAATCATCTCAGGACCAGACCTGGACGGCTCTTTCCTCGACGACTGGACACTCCCCAAAATCGGATATCGGGTATCGGAGTCCCACGTTGCGGCAAGTCCACATGAATCGTTAGCCACTTCGACACAGTCAATGACCTGATAGTCACCACAACTACTGAAGCGGCGAACGATCTAAGGGCAAAGCTGGAACCTAAAATCGGAGACGACGCCAAAAGGAGAGTAAGGACGATGGCGTCCGTTCTGGCAAATGGGGTGAAAAAAGAAAAATACGGGAGAGTCATGATCGATGAGGCGCTGATGAATCACTTCGGATCCGTGGTCATGGCCATCAAGGTCACACGCGCGGATGAAGCGATTATCGTCGGCGACGTCAATCAGCTGCCTCACATCGACAGACTCAACCTATTTGAACAAAAATATAATAAGCCCACTGCAGTAGTTAACATCACCAAGGAGCTGCTGTGCACCTACAGGAACCCAATGGACGTAGCGTATGCCCTCAGCGAGATCTACGGGGGTATATACTCGGCTAAACAACAAGTGCATTCCCTGAAAATCGAGAGGTATACGGGCGCGGTGATTACCAAGAACGCGCCCCTGACCCTGTTCCTCACTCACACACAGGCGGAGAAGGCATCCCTTATCACACAGGGATACGGAGCCTGAGAGGAATCAAGGGTCCTAACCATCCACGAGGCTCAGGGTCTCACTTTTGGGCCAGTAATCATCATAAGGACAGCAGCCAAAGCCACAAAGCTACATAACAGCGTCCCACACGCAGTGGTAGCGGTAAGTCAGAAGGAGAGATACCTCGGTGATGGAGAAAATGGCAGAACATCGCGCTATAATGTCACCTTCCAGTCAAGGTCGCCCGTCCCACTCCTGAGGGCCAACTCTTCATATCAGAACATAATAAAAAGAGCTCCAACAACAAATACCCACTCAATCATCCCAAAAGAAAGAATGCATAATATATATATTTAAAAAATAAAAAAAATGATAATAAAAAAATATATACAGTCGTGGTCAACTAATTAGGGATATGTACATATAAATATAAAACCCTATTGATTTTTCAGCACCTATTATTTGCATTACTATACTATAAATGGCTGTAAATAAGAGAATAATTAAATAGAAAAAAGTATTTAATATCAAAGGTTGAACATGTATTAAATTTTAAGGTATAATTATGTAGCTGGACATTTAATTAAGGACAGTAAAGTATAATGATGAATAGAGTTAAACAAAACGAATAATCTCCAGTATTATAATATTTTTAAAAGCTCCATTTTATTACGTGTAAAATCAGTACCCAGTAGCAAAACCTTTGTTAGTAATTACCGCTTGACACCGATGTGGCATAGACATTATCAGTTTCTGACATGTTTCGATAGGAATGTTTGCCCATGCCTCACAAAAAGCTTGATTAAGTTGATCTAAAGTTGTGGTACGATAATTTGAAACTTTTTTCTTGATTTCGTGCCAAAGGTGCTCAATTGGGTTGAGGTCCGGGCTATTTGCTGGCCAATCTAGCACCGATACTGACTGACTGGTAAGAAACGACTTGACTGAACGGGCGGTATGTTTCGGGTCGTTATCATGCTGAAACGTCCATATAATAGGGAGATGCTCCTCAGCATAGGGAAGCATAGTTTCCTCCAATATTGTTTTGTATTGATGTTGGTCTAAGTTACCCTGAACTTTTCTCACAGGTCCCACTCCACGTCCAGAAAATGAACCCCAAATTTTAATGTTTCCACCGCCATGTTTCACCTGCTTTTTTGTGAATCTTGGATTCATTTCCGCTTTTACAGGACGCCGTACGTATTGCCTTCCATCTGAAGAAATTAAATTAATCTTGGTCTCGTCAGAGAATAATACATGTTGCCATTGGGCGTAGGTCCAATGTCCATATTTACGTGCAAACGCCAAACGAGCATTTCTATGTTCTTTCTTCAACAACGGTACTTTGCGAGCCACTCTTCCGAACAACCCTGCTTCTACCAGACGTCGTCGAACGGTCCTCGCTGATACACCGGCTCTTTCGTCTGCCCCAAACACTTCGTGTTTAATTAAAATAGAGCCTAGAAACGGATCTTTCTTAGCTAACCTGGTTATCATTCTATCTTCTTGCGGAGTTGTTTTTCTCGATCTTTTTGTCCTGGGCACATTTAAAGCTGTGTTATTGCGCCTGAAATGTTGCACTGCATTGCATACCATAGTTTTTGAACAATTTAAATGTTCTGCTATCCCTCGGTATGACCAACCACGCTCGACAAACTTCATGATAATTGTTCGTAGTGTTGGATCGCAACTTTTATTTTTGCCCATATTTCTTCAAAATAATTCTCAAAACTTAAAATTAAAAATCTGGATTGCCGCCAAAACTACCACAAAACAATAAAAGAAGAAATAAAAAAGTATTGAGATTCAAATTTTGAAAATAGAACGCAATATCTCAGTGTCCCTAATTAAATGGCCAGCCAGCATTCTTTGAACAAATAGCACACTGATAATCTATCAGCTATACTGTAAAGAGGTTTAATGTTTAAGAAGTTGTTATTGTTTGTATAATCGGGCACATCAATGACTAATTATACTTACGTGTAAAAGATATGGAATATTGTTAAGACTCGTTGGAAAATAAAAAATAAATTCACAATTTGGCTTAACTAGAGATTGTCCCTAATTAGTTGACCACGACTGTATATTAAAAAAAAAATTAAAAAAAAAAAAAAAAAAAGGTGCATGAATGTAGTAATAATGTAGTAATTTAGTTAACATTAAGATAAGTAACAGTAACAAATAAATTGTAACAGTAAAAATATCATGGGCAAAATGAGCCTATGAAAACTATCACAATAACAAAAAAAATCCCCTCCAAAACACAAGTTTGCGCATTTACCGCAAAAAACATCCCTTCGTCGTACCTCTGAACTTTGAGGGAGCTCTCCTTAATACCAATCCGACTATTGTAATCCTTGGCGTCGATATTTCGAGTGACGTTCAGTTTCGAGGTCATTTGGAAGGTAAAGCTACATTAGCAAACAAAAAAGAAATTATTTAAATGGAATTATCAAATTATTGGAGTGCGATGACGATGAAACCGTACGTTGTAGGGTACAAACAAGTACATTAGCTACAATTTTTCCCCAGTATAGTACCGGTGACGTCTCGGTTAATTAAAATTTGGTAACGCTACGAAATTTGCCTGGTTTGCAACTAAGAGCATAGGCCGAGGTTACCGGTAACGACTACCGCAAACGCGGAGCCTAATATTGGCTTAATTTTAAGTTATAACAAAAGTACCGAAAGTACCGTATTTCCCGGGAAACAAATTCTCAGTACCGGTACTGCGTAAACAGTCAATTTTCCGGGAAATACCGGCAAAAATCTGTACCGAGAATTCCCGGGAGCATGCCCTAGTAGGTAGGCTTCAACAATTTGGTACTGGGGATATCCAGCAAACAAAGTGTATTTTCCTAGTATTCTAAAGTGATAGTGAGTGAGTGTGCCGAAATGTTAGAAATAATAGTTGAGTCGGTAAAGAACAAAACAATTATACTCGTATTTAATTTCATAAAAATGTTCGAAATTTACATAATTTATTAATTATCTAAAATTTAATTACATTTGTATCAGGCCTGTTTCCCAAATATTTTTGTATAAAAATAGTCTACCTAACTTTGCCCACCTAACTCACGACGCGACGGTACTAAATGTTTAATCATTTTTAGTTTCACGTTCGCATCTTTACCCAGTTATAAATGTTGGCTCCAAAAATCGCAACATAAATCTTAAAATGGCTTAGCAATTTAAAGGTGGCAAAGCTGGGTACTTTTTCACTTTACTTTGCCCGCGTCCTCCTTCTTCATTTTTAGAGAAACTTTATCTTATCTATATCTTTGTTTTCTTTAAATTATATATATAGCATATATTTTGGTCCATAAATTTGTTTTCTAAACTAATATTGACCTAGGTGCTGTTTGTTTGCCGTACGTCTTTGTCAGTTATCCAAAAATGTGAAAAAAGCGGGCAATGTTGTAGGGTATGACGATACACGTGCGATCATTCAGAAACATGCTAATTTGTAGATGAGAGAATATGCAAATAATCATCTTCCTAATGCTGATATACTAACACATTTTTTTAGGCTTTCCCTTGCGAAGAGTCTGAAACAGGATTAACAAAAACGCCAATATCTAAAAGGAGAAAGTGTGTCGTATACGTCGCAGTCGGAAGTCGCATTTTTTTCACCTTGCAAACCAAAATTAGAAGACTCACCAAGAAAAATAAAATTAAAAAAGTGTCTACAGATAAAAAATAAACAAATTAAAAGACTACAATCGCAAAAAAGATACTTGTAGAAAAAAGTTACAGGACTGCAAGAAATGTTGAATGACCTAAAAAAAAACCTTTAATTAATAAAGAAGAACGTCTAGTTCTGGACAAAATTAGTGTGGAGGAAAAAGAGCTTCTTAATAGACAGCTATTTAAAATAAAAACTGGGAAAATCCCTACAACTAAATATTCTCCGTAACTCAGGTGTTTTGCCTTGACAAAGAACAAAGACTGCACGGGGAGATCGGGGAGCCTGAGCCCTCTCTGTTATTGGTCACAAATCTGACCTAACCTAACCGTCAAACTGTAGTTTTGCAAACTTAGCAATTATGAAAAATAATCAAGAATTGAACCTAATCTTTCAAAGGCTTTTTATAATTCTCAACGCTAAAAGCTCTTTGAGACTACATTGCCTCGTTCGAGAATCTAGGTAGTATATCAAACACAATCATTTACAAATTTTAAAGCTACATGCTTTGCATCAGTAAATTCTGGAAAGTGGACAGTATTTCTGCACAAAGTAGCGTATCTGCAACGCTTTCACTAAAGATCTAGTTTCACACTCATTATTTTAATTTTAAAATGAATGTTTGGCTCTGAATCTGTTAGCTATGTAAAATAATTCCTCTTATTAGATGTAGGTAGTGTAAGTTTTCTAACTGGCTCCATGTAATCTCTTTTTCCGATACAGTTGTAAAACAGCCGTAATGTTCGAATGAATTACGAACTAACCTTAGTATATGAGATGGGTCAAGAAATAAATGTACATTTTGACCTGAAGTAGGATCCAGAAACGATGTTGGCGGTTTAGTCAAAACAACAGTCAAATTCCTCAGCCATGGCTAAGTTTGCCTTTGCAGCGTCACATAAGTCAAGGCTTTTACCTCAACTCCAGCATCGCTAATCAGAGTTAATGTATTCGTGACTAGCTGCGCTTTTTGACTACCACTTCCTTTTTGCTAAAAATAACCAATGGGTATCTTAAATATTTTGTATAACCCAACAAGCAACTTTTGGGATATTGAGATGATTATCAGTCACGAAATCAAAGCCATATTCAGCATATCCGGATACGTAATCACACATTGCGTTTTGGGATCCCTGATCCTGATTCTTTATGTTGCATGATTTTTGTCTCATTGAATATCAGAGCAACAGTAAATTTTGTCAGGACTTTTCTGCTGACATTTTTAGAGCATTCAAAGCTTCTTTTGTAAAGCCTGGTTTACCGTCGATATTGCCGTGCCACTTTGACAGAGCCTGTGGGAGGGGTAAGCACGCTCCAAAAGCTTTACGTAGATTATTTATACGCTTTTGGAGAGTATTCATTTAAGGTAAGTGCGAAACACCTTAATTTAGGCGAATACTTTGTTCGAAGAAGTTTATGGCTATCTTTCATTTACATTTGTCTCTTTAATTGTTCATGCTCTCCCACTCTAATGTTTACTAAAATTCTTCGTTCTTCCTGTTTTATTTAAAGACTTTTCACTCAAATCGTTTCATAGTTCAGTTAAATCATTTACTTTGTTCTTTAAATATAAATTTCTTGCTTGCAATCTCTTGATCTTTTTACTTTTGTATTCCAGTTGTTTTTATATTTTCTCTTCCTAGGAGTTTATTTAGATAGGTTAAGCTTTAAAATAAAACACGAAATAAAACCCTTCATTGTAATATTATTAATAATCATCATAATAAGGATTTTGGAAGGATGAATAGTTTATGTTTTATATAGGTACTACATATACTTTAATCGTCTATTAAGAATGCTTTAATATCATGCTCTAAAGTAGATAGATAGTTATATAAAGATTCATTTGCCTATTGCGCAATAAATATTATTCAAAAAAATACTTTTTGTTATTATTGACATCTTTGTCTTTGTCTTTATCTTATCGAAAAAATTTAATCGATAGTGTCAACCTCTATAGACGTTTACTTAATTATGACGTTAGACCTGCACGGACAGGTAATCTCTGTGTGTGAATATAATAGTGTGCGCCTATTCTATGCTAGTGTTCAACAATGTTGTCGTTTGCGTGCGTAGCGACGTCATTCAAAAATGCATTAGTGTGTTAACAATTTCTATGTGTGTTTGCTTCCCCCCGCAGGAAATGACAGTTTTTTTTGCATAGAAATTAGTGTGCGTGTCGTCTTCTGTTGGTTTAATGCTCTTTAATGCTCTAAGGGCATATGTGATTTTTGCGTAAAATGCCCATTTTTGCATTTTGTAGTACCGTAGAATGGGGAGACTTTGATCAATTTATAATTTAAAAGGCTTCTATTTCATTCAATTTACGTACTAGACATGTGAAAAAAAATTATATGGACGACTCATTACAAACATTTTTTATTTTTTTTATCAAAACTTTAGACTGAAAATGGGGTTGCTTTTATACCCGATATTTTCATTATTGATGTCCAAAGTAACCCCAATTTGGAATATAATATAAAAAAATGTTTTATTTGATAGTTTATTTTTGGAAATATGGGGTTTTGAAATCTGTCGGGGCCTGTGTGAAACATCACACAAGGAGCGAAGTTGATATTGGCATTTTGTGATAGCAAATAGTGGCATTTTAAGTAAAACTATGCATTTCTGATTAAAAATATCGTGTATTAATAATTTTCACTTGAGGTAGGAATTTGTGAATAAGAAAATTGATGTCTTAATAACTAAACAAAAAATCTTGTTAATTTCTTCTCTCTTCTAGTCTAAATATATGTTATATGTCGTAGAAGCAGCAAAAATAGAGAGATCACCATCGGTGATCTTCGCATTCTTACAATTGCGACTTCCCGCAACTTTTTTGTAAGTGCGAACCATCACTGAAAACCTAAAAAAAAGTAGGGGTTAGGTTCTTTGTAATCCAAAACTTTCAATTTCAAACATCTCTAGAACAATACCCATTGGGGCGATATTGATAACTGTCAATGTCGCCCCGTAGCTCTAGTCAAAGTAGCCCCTTGTAACCAATGACCTTTAAATATATGTGCTTGTAACAGATTTCGTTGTGCAATACAAAATGGCAGACTTAGGTTAAATACAAAAACCCTGTCGATTAAGCAAAGCATGTCAATATAACATGACCTTATTATCATTACTATGAATTTTAAACTTACGGCCACACATAAGATCTTTTTTACACCACATTTTTCACGAAAATTTAACTACAAGTTCGGGATTTTATTTTACTTCGAAATTATTGTAGCGCACTGTCGATACTTTTTCAAACAATGGTAGTACTATTATTTATTCTGTGACAATGGCTGATCTGTCAAGGCTACCAACAGAATCAAAACGAAAAGGATATGTTCAAAACTTATTAAAATTTTACGGTAATTTTGCAGTTGAATTTATCATTTTTATCGAAATAGGTTAATTTTGTGCATAATATTACAAATCTCCATTCTGTGAGCATAAGTTGAATTCGGACGGCCGGCGCATCGCATTTTGTAGTAATTTTGCAGTTGAATTTATCGTTTTTATAAAAATAGGATATTAAATTTATTATAAATGGGACGTAGTTATGCAAACCAGAACCAAACCACAACTTGTGTGAAAATGAGTTACTTAAACAGTTGGAATCCTCATTAAACAATTGCCATGATCAAAAAATATCCTGGTATTATATTGACTCCTTACCATAAATAAAAGATGTCACCTTGGATACCAACCCAATGTGGGTTTCTAAATTCTTAGAAAACAAACGAGAACCATGCTGCCTATTTTCTAATACAGAGCTGTTTAAATATGCTAAATAGAACCACGGCACATGGTACCTCCTTTTCTTCATCAGATGTTCAGTAGTTCTATTAACATCGAAGTCTAGATGGTTCATGCTCGTTTCTACAAAATTAATGTAGTTTTAACATCAACCGCTGTTACCCACAGTAACTAGTAAGTACGCCATACGATATGACTCTGTGAAAATAATTAAAGCAAACAGTTCTTGCAGTATAAACGTTACGTATTTTTGTTAAAATTAAAAACGAATAATTTGATAGCGTTTTTCGGTCAATATTTGTGAACGAAAACGAATGCACGTTTCACTAAGTCCTTTTACCGCTGTCTGTAAATATCTCTTAGGTACTTATACATTTGTCTAAATAAAATTAAATAACAATTTTGTTGGATGTTGTATCTCGGTAAATATATGAAACATGGATACATATTACCTACCTTTTATAGAAAAAGACTAACTACCTAATTTTTATGCTTCTCACTCGGATTTTCGCTTTTACAATCATAGTGCGCAGTCCAGTACCAGTTATATAGGTTCATGCACGAATCTCACGTTCTACAATACTTTTGAAAAATGCAATGTAAGGAAAATTATAAAGCTTTACAAACAGAATAAAAGGAATTATTATGGCAAAATCATGTAATTTTTGTAGCGTTTTAGTGTTTTAATACTACTTAATATATTTAGTGATAACTTATTTATAGTTATAATATATTATTTATTTATTTTCACATTATCAGAACCAGAGTAGCTTTTTTTCTATTATTATTATATCTTAATTAATGGCAATCGCGTGCAGGTAGCATTAAGCCAATTGCAAGTGTTTAATTTTTTAAGTTTATTTAGTATTGTACGGTAGATAGAAATAAAATGGAGTCTCACAACACGTGTTGTTGCTAAAAGAACACGGGAGAACCTCAGAACAATAACTGAAGCATAGAAACCGTCTGAGTAGAAAAAAACCGTACCAGGCGATCTGTCAAAACTGGAGCCACTGGAGCCTTTTAATGCTACCAAATTAAGTTACTCGCTCTAACTATCTCCTTTGTCAGCCAACAAAGACATATAATTTTGTCGTATATTACGTGTATCATTGGCGTGCGTTTCTGTTTTGATTGGAAATGTGATAATTGTGCGAATACTGGAATTTAGTTGCAAAATACTGTTATAATGAACTATGGCGTGCGTCGTTTGGAAGTGTTAATCTCGCCTAGGAAATAAAGAAAATAACAGTGAAATAATGGTGCTTCCACTGGTATGTGATATTTCTGTGTTTATGTATCGTTATTTTGTTTTTATAGTTCCATCTGTGTTCGATTATTACCAGTTACCATTCATTATATTATATTGGAATAATTAGTTAAATTACTACACTAAGGCCCGTATTACAGGACGAGACTCAAGCCTTGATCTCTACTTAAAACTAGTTTTAGGTACAGTTTTAATTTTAGAACGGTGCTCGAGCAGAGCTTTGACAAACTAAACTCAAACTCAGATTACGCTAATTTTAAAACGATGCTCGAGTACTCGACTCAGATTAAAGCTTATTTTAAAACGATGCTTGACTGAAAATCTCTGCTCAAGTCAGGATTTGATCTCAGTTTACGTAAGTATGGTCGAGGGCACTCTTGAGCAGAGATTTTGTAGATTTCTCAGTCAGTGACACTGACTTCACGTGCAACTCCGTTTTACGAAATAACTTACTGGATTGAAAACATTACCTTTAAAATCTTATCAATATTCCTATAATTGTAAGCACAAATATCATATTTAATAAAAATCGGGTCGGGTGTTTTACGTGATGACAAATGACGTAAACTGAGAGATGATGTGGTGAGTAAAAAAGTCGTATAATATTTACCTTAGCTACACGCTCTGCTTGAAGGTTCCCAAGTTGCCTCTAGCCTCTAATCAATAAAATATTTTTTTCGATCATTCGTTTAAAAATTAATCAACTGGGCACCATTTTGTATGAGAAGCAATATCAAGCACATACTCGTACATACCTACCATTACACCGTTTCTAGGCAGGTAAAAAACTAAAGAATTGTATACTCATAGATATTCTTTACTTTCCAGGACACACACACAACTGAGCTATCAAGCACTACGACTTCAGCAACTTCGCTGTTACCACAATTAACAAAATCTGTTGCTGCTGAGCGTTACAGCACCATCGCTAAATTACTATAGGAAATTTTGAGGCCAAAAACATTAACCCAACCACAAACAATAATAATGGGCGATTTTCTGACAGCCCAAATTAAAAAGTAAAAATTAGTTCAAAAACACTCGATAGATGTCGTTTTATGAAAGCTGGGCTACTTATAAGCTGTAATAAATTCTACACTTTTACTTGTCTACCAAAAGAATTAAAAATAGTATTTACTTACCTATTTATATTCAGGACATCCAGAACCTATTTCTATTTTGGAATAGAATAAATATTACGCAGCCATACACGTGCTCTTCATGAACCCGCCTTTTACTAAGCGCCATACTAATCTATGCTAAGCGCCATCTATGAAGTCATTTACGAACCAATTTCTTTTTTTTTTTGTTCTCGGAAAATCGCCCATTGGTGGCAGCACTAAGTTTGATGTCTTGTCTCTTGTTAAAGCCTTAAAACTTGTTTTTTGCTTTTCAGTTAATGTTTTTGACGCAATCAGATTTTATGTTTTCTTTAAATATTTTTTTATTTCACCCTTATAATAATAATTAGTCGGGTAAAAATTACAAATTACTTTCTTTAGTAAGTTAAGGGTTTTTTGTTTTAATTCAACACAATTAATCTAAATTAATGTATTAATGGTTGTTTTATTTGAATACTATACACCTAACCCATTAGCAGTGCTTTCTAACTATGAACTATGATGTCATGGCAGCCAACAGCCATGGCAGCGTATCACGGTTACGTTAGTTCAGTGCTTAGATATGGCTTATTATTGTGGGGAAACGCGACACATACAAATAAAGTGTTTTTAGCTCATAAAAAGTGTGTCCGAGCCTCAGAACAATAACTAATATTGTTCTGAGGTTGTTGTTCTGAGCAATATGTAGTGTTGTTGGTTGAATGCTCTAAGGTAGTGTTAGACCGCTTGAATCATGTAGACCTCTTTTTATGAAATTGAAACTACTTACTTTGACCTCACTCTATATTCTGGAAATAGGACTCTTTGTAAGAAAATACCCAGCACGATTTCAAAGAGCTAATGTTAATTTAAAATGTTCGTCTAGAGACCCGACTAGACTTATAGTGCCCAAGTGTGCCAGCAAACTTTACCACGAAAACTGTTCGTTTAAGGCCATAAAGATCTTTAATCGGATTCCTAAACCCATTAGAGATTTACGATTGAGTTCTTTTAAAAGTCAACTCTCGAAGTGGCTCATAGATAAGTGTTTCTACACAGTTGAAGAGTTCTTAGGCTAAGTATTTATTGATATTGCTATTAGAAAATTATTAATTTACATTATTCTAGTTGACATAGTAATCTAATTATTTTATCTATTTAATTCGAATATGTTTTGATTTTTCTAATTTTTTTTATTTTGAATTGTATTAAATGTGATTTATCGATTTTATTCAATAATTTAATATAATGGGCGATTTTTTGACAGTCCGAATTAAAAAGTAAAAATTAGTTCAAAAACACTCGATAGATGTCGTTTTATAAAAGCCGGCCACCAGCCGTAACTACCTAAGGGCTGTAATAAATTCTACACTTTTACTTGTCTACCAAAAGAATAAAAATATAATATGTTCTTACCTATTTATATTCAGAACATCCAGAACCTATTTCTATTTTGGAATAGAATAAATATTACGCAGCCATACACGTGCTCTATAAGAACTCGCCTTTTCTAAGCGCCATACTAATCTATGCTAAGCGCCATCTATGAAGTCTTTTACGAACCAGTTTCTTTTTTTTTTTTATTTTGGAAAATCGACCATTGTAAACAAATTTTTGCATGCTGAATATTCAGAGAAACATGTGGATTAAATTATCGTATATCATCTTTAATGTACCGTGTTTCCTGCACAATAAATATTTCTATTTCTATTTCTTTCTTCTACGCTCCGATGCTAGCACTGCCACACTAGCTACAAAGTATGATGAAATACGTCGCTCTATCCTTGATTAAATTTAAATTTGCACTACTATTGTACGTTCAACAGTACAACACGGTAAACACTTGCAGTTCGATAATAGCACTTGACCTCCGTCATAAGGGCGGTGCAAAGTTCAAACGGTATAGTCTTACTGCTTTTGACTTTACAGACAGCATCACATCGACTTATCCTGATTTTTTACCTAATTTCGATTACACAGAGTTCGGTCTATCAATTGGGGTTTTTTGATAGATAAGGATATTGAGCCCCTGGCCTATCGAACACATTTATAAACATAGAGTAAAATGTTTACTAGAAAAAAAAACAACCAATCTCAGGAAGCTCGAGTGGGATTCGAACCCACGACCTTTGGATTGCCGGTCCACTGCTCTAACCGCTGAGCTACCGAGATAAGAGAGAGAGAGCTTGCAGCGTAAATCAAACTACTAGGAAAAATTCAACGAGTCTTCTGGGGTCTCTCCCACTCAATCCCACTCGAGCTTCCTGAGACTGGTTGTTTTTTTTTCTAGTAAATATTTTATCCTATTTCTATATAGCATTGTGAATGCAAAATTTCAACAATAAAGATATTTATATACATTATTCTAATAAGGGAAAAAATAACAAAAACAAGAAAAAATCAAAGTTCCCGCCCAATCCGACTCGTTTGATATAACCGATATCGATAGATATTATATCTCCTTCACCCCAGTAGATCTGAAAACTGGTACAACCTCGTAATTCGCCGTCCTGTCCAAAGTATATCTATCTTGTTCTACCATTAACCAATTTCATAAAAGAGTACAGAGCGTAGCTATATTCCACTCCGTCGCTTCATGTAACAATCGTTACATCTCAAGAATGCCCCCACGTGCTTCCTGTTACAATGGGCGATTTTCCGAGATCCAAAAAAAAAGAAATTGGTTCGTCAATGACTTCATAGATGGCGCTTAGCATAGATTAATATGGCGCTTAGTAAAAGGCGAGTCCATGAAGAACACGTGTATGGCTACGTAATATTTATTCCATTCCAAAATAGAAATAGGTCCTGGAGATCCTGAATAAAAATTTGTAAGTACTATTTTTTTATGTTTTTGATAGACAAGCAAAAGTGTGGAATTTATTACAGCCCTTAGGTAGGAACGGGTCGGCTTTCATAAAACGCCAACTATCGAGTATTTTTGAACTAATTTTTATTTTTTAATTTGGGCTGTCAGAAAATCGCCCATTGTCACATAATACAAAAGTAAAGCTAGACGCTCGAAATATCGCTAATCCGTGTCTCGCGGGACGTGTATGGGTGTCTTACTGAACGAACATGAACGAAGCATCAGCAATAGGAGCTGATCTGTCAAAAATAAAAACAAATAAAGTCAATGTGATTATTTTATAGTGGACGTGTTTAGGTTGTGTTTACGTGCTCATCATGTATTTTTTAAAAAGCCGTATTTTTTTTATTATTGATTCTTTCTAGAGGTGTTATATATCAAAATACGCATAATTTCATGTTCTAACTAATTATCTAGTTATTTGTTCTTAAACTGGATCGATATTCTGTTAAAATCTGACGAAATTAGGTCTTAATGTAAATTATTGCAGTGGTAGTGGTTTTCTAGTGATTTCTTTTTGTGATTATTATTGTTTACTTCATAATTTGTAATTTGATTTAAAACATTAATCTCACTGTATTGTTGTTATGTATGATTTGTAAGCCAAAGTGTAGTTGTTGACGGTGAAAGGCTTTTCACCGTCAACAACTACATCATCGACATAAAATATAATCTTTGAAGTCTCGTTGGTGGATATCTACTCTTTGAAACAAATTTTAAGTTGCGTTGCTGTCTTGCTTGCTTATTGATGTATCGTGTACGGCCGCAGTTGCCGTCGAGCCCCGCCGCGTTCTCAGCCGTATCCCTGCCGCGTGGGGGCGGGGGCGGCGGCGGCGGCGGGGGCGGCGGCTGCGGCTCGCCCGCGGGCCGCGGCGGCTACTCGCATTCGCCCGCGCCCTACGCGCACCAGCAGCCCAGCCCTGCGCACACGTGCAATCTGCATGTGCAGATTGACTCTCCAAAGGCGCAACGTAAGTCTAATTTATGGCATATTCCTATAATTACAGGAAGCAATAGAACTTTTTTTGATGATGACACATATTTGTTTTTGGGCAGTTGCTTTTTTTGTGGCAGTTAGCTTTGTTGTGGTGTCTTTTGGGTTTGATATTTATATTAGTACCTATATATTATTACTATTACTTAAGTATTAATATAAAATATTCATTTTTATTTATTTGTTTCAATAATTTTCATTTATTATTACAGTGATTGTAAATAAAATAATCTAAACATCGTATATAATATTATATGTTTTATTACGTATCAAAGTCCTAATACATTTTAGAATTTAATATGTTTATTTTAATATACTTTAAACTGAAATAATTTGTAATAAAAAAAACATGCTACGAAGAATAATTTTTATTACATTTATTTAATAAATTAACACAAATAATTACTAAACCAAAAAACAATCTTTGTTCGCAAATAATCGCGACACACCCTATTCACAAACGTGTGTGCCCCGAACCTTATTTCGACGCCATATTGCCGATAAAGCGGTCGTCCGTGCGCTCTAGAGCTGCATTTTGATGACTTTATTGCATAAAACTTTGAGTATTCCTGAAACGTATTGTATACGGCTTTGCTCTTTTGGTATATTTAAGTTATATTTTTATAGCACCGTGTTGTTTTCGGCAATAAGACAACCAAAAACGTTCGATTTTTCTATCAAAGCTTTTGTTGTTTAACTTGTATGACTACAGTTTACTGGAAAGTTATTGTGTTTTTTACGAATTATAATAGACAAATACTGTATCTTTCTAAAACTGGCCATATTTTTGTTCTAGATTTGAAGTAATATAGGTTATAACATCCAACCCGATTAACAAGCAGATTACGCAGCACGCGAATTTATGCGCGATTTTCTCGATTTTTTTCTGAATATTTTTTCAGTTGAAACACACATGTACTTTTTTTTAATAGAAAGATAACTTAATATAGTATACTTGTAAAATATAAAAAAGACATCACAGGCCATTTGATCTTAAAATATAAAATAAAATAGGAAGTAATCCGTGATTATTTTCGTCACTAAAGTATAAACCATGTTTTTTAAATTAAAACAACACTTTGTCACCACGCATTCTATAAAAACAGATGCTCTATTCATCTAACTATTTAAAACAGTAATTGGTTTGGCTTAGATCGGCTCCAGTTGCTCACAGTGTCACAGTCGATGTTATTGTAACAATAGTCAGCAGGCGCCGGCCCGCTTCATAAATTTGGCGCCACTCAAGCACGTAAGGGTAAGGGGCCCGCTGGGTGCGAGCAACTGAGTGGTTATCCCATATAGATGCTTTAGTTATTGTTCTGAGGGGAGAACTCCCTTTTTTTTCTAATCTGGTCACCCTCTTATGTCACTTTGACATTGACATTAAGTTTGTTTGACGTTTCAGTTTAATGAATGACGTGACGTGCAAACCCAGCAAATAAATACGATAAAAACATGTGCTGTACTATAAAAAGATAGCAATGATTAAAATCTGACTTACTTCGTGTCAAGTATTATCGAAATATGCTCTACGTGGAGTACTTAACGTGAAATCCGTTTACTTTAAAGTGTAGTAATAATTAAGTTAAAATGATAGAAGGTTACGGTCCTGTCACGCAGGCCCTTCTAGGGACGTTACTGACGTGGGGGTTGACGGCCGCTGGTGCCGGTTGTGTATTTTTTATACGCGGCAAACATGTTCGTATTTATTCAATGTTTACAATAACCTCGTCTTAGTGCTTATTTGTTAAATCCACCTTAATATATATGTTTACGTTTACAAAAGATGTTTTTGCTCTTAGAGAAAAGTTCATATTAAAAATAGAGCAAAACATAAATACCTACTTAGATTAAACAATTTAACTCCTAAAGAATTAGACAAAAAAGCATTAGGCAATGAATAATTAACATACTTTTAAAAAATTCAAGGGATGTAACTCTTGACCATTTCCATTTATATTGCAGAGAAAGTTATTAGATGTATCTTTGGGATTTGCTGCTGGCGTCATGACTGCCGCCTCTTACTGGTCTCTTTTGAAGCCAGCTATAGAAATGTGTGAAAAGTCTACATTATATGGTGCTAACGGACAGTTTGCATTTGTGCCAATCGCTGCCGGATTTTTGTTTGGAGCAGTTTTTGTATTTGGAACTGATAGGTTCTTAGACTATCTAGGAATCAGTTCCACCAACATGATGATGAGTGAGTATCCATTTGTTTAATTTGTCATTTGTTACAACACGTAAGTACACCTTTATTTCTATAAATTAAAAACTTAAATTTTTTTAACTAGGTAAGTTTAAGCTAAGTACTTTTATTATTACTATGTTTAGTACTCAAAGTTATGGCACAGTTGCTTGCACCATGTCCATGGCCATTTAAAGTTGGTTAAGATTATTCAATCATTTTGAATGGCATAATCAATAACTGAATCACAATATTGATAAGTACTTGACAATGTACAATGTATTGACTTATGCATTCGCATTACCAATACAACTTTCTGTCAAGTTTTTAGTGGAGCAAGTGATACTAAAGTAGGCAAATGAGTTATACAATCTACATTACCAAAACTTAATTTGATTAAGATATTCTTATTTATTTATTTATTTTGGAAACAAACAATTCCATAACCCATACAATTTCATAATATACATGGAACACAAATCAGCAAAGTTTCCACAAAAAAAGACAATCACATGGGGTATGTATGAATAACATGCGCAAGAATTCATTTCAATAGTACCTAATAATGTATATGAATTAAATTAGATAAAATTACAATTGTATTTAATTGATTAAAAAAATTAAAGATTACATACTAATAAAACTATAGGTACTTACCAAATTTAAACAATGAGTAATAAAATTTCTTCAAAAATAAATGAAATTTTTGAATAAATTAAAGTAAATTAAAGTTACTAATTTTTGCATTTTATGGTATTTGATACTATGTACAATTTATAAGAAGGGACAATACCAAAGTTTTATATAGGTAGTACGTACTTGTGTCCTGTAGGCTGAGCATGCGCAATACTAGATATGTCGCAGACAAGAGGCAAGAAATTACTTTAACTTGTTATGTTCTTGTATGGTTTGTAGACAAAAATACCACAGTTTTTGCAATAACTACTATTATGTCTATCTTTAACAAATGTGTAGAGTTCTAAGCGCATCCATGTGTCTTTAGTGTCGAAAGACGTTAGAGATAAATGAATAAAACACGAGAAAACGGGTCGAGAAGAGTTCTCATGTTGCGCATGCTAGGCCGGCTGTGTGATATTTAATAAAATTTTCTGTACGCTTAGGCACTAGTTAGTAGTTGTAGGTCTGAATATTCATGCAGTTCAGATTTTCCTGTTTAATTCTCACTAAAGCTATATAGCCTTCAATTTAAACTTTAATTTAAATGTAGAGTCAGTTTAATACTATATTGTGTGGTATGTGGATCATTTTATAAATTTTCAGAGCTTAACTTGTTAAGGCGGATTCATTATTTTTTTCTATTACGTACTTAGTTGTTTTATGAATATTAGTAATCCTAGAACCAACAATAACTATTTGTAGTTCAAACTGATTGCTATAGTAGTTACACCATAACAATTTCCTTATCTTTAATTACCTATGAAATCAAGCATTGTTGCAAGTAAATATAATATGCTACAGCACTGTTCTGATTTTATGGTAGTTTCTTTATTGTTTGTCACAATTATTTTCATTCAATAAATGATTAATCTATATCTATAAATACATATGTTTTAGCTAGAATGACACACTTTCATCTATTAAAAAACATTTCTCTAGGATCAAAAGTTGTGATTGTACTTTTTTAATACTTCAATTTAATTATTGGGTACTACAATCCAATAAAATTATTTACCTATTACAATAACTGAACCATGGTATCAATGTATCACCATGTAACGGTAACCGATGGTATCACCACAGCCTAGTATCACCATGACTGCACTGCAGTAATACGGAATACCTAATGTTCAGTTAAATAAAATTAAAGGTGGTTTTTTGTACATTTTATGTAAAAATGAATTTTTCTTTTTATTTTTTTTCTTTATTTATTTAGGGACTTTTATCCAAATCAATATTTGACCAAACTTTATGCACTTGGGAGAGTATGAGTTTGGAATTATGTAAAGTACTTACCAAAATTGCTAAAATTAAACTACAATTTACACCTAATTTGGGTCAAAAAGCTACATCTCTGCTTGGATATCTGTGACAAACTTTTTGGTTTTGTTTTTATCTGACTTACGGACCAAAAAGATACATTATTAAAAGTAATTAGCCTACACACCATCTCACATCGCGCAAAGAATGATTGAAATTTACATTCATTTAATTTATGGTTATTTTAGCTTTTTATATACTTTGCTCATTTTATTACTTAGTAGGTACACTATGACTCACTAGGTACCACCGGGCCTGGGATGGCATGATCGTTATGTAGGATTCTCCCGTCACCCTGTCCAGATCCGAAGGCCTCGACAGGAATTCAGAAGAAGGGAAGGGGGGAATACCCACTACAAACCAAAGTACTTCTCCTCACTTGCTTAGGGTATTACACCCAGGACTTCGAGATATCGGGCTGTGCGCTTTGCCACTGGGTTTCCGAAGTGTTTACTCTAAAAATAATATACATAAGGGTTAGTCAGTGTTCAAATAGCGACTGCACATGTGCTCAGGGTAACAGGTGGTGAGCCCATCGCCGTTCTATGCTGTTGGATGTATGTCCTATTCTCGTCCAAGATCTTCCCTTCCTTACTCCTCCCTCTCTTCAGAACTCTCCTTTACCCATTTCAGTGGACCTCAACATTCTTGGCATGGACATCGGCCAGGAACTGAATCCAAATGCTACATCGAGAGTGTTATTTTAACTGCCTCCCGTAAGTTGGGTATCACACTAATATTATAAAGGCGAAAGTTTGTGAGTGTGTATGTTTGTTACTCTTTCACGTAAATACTACTGAATGGATTTGGATGAAATTCGTCATACAGATAGTTTATAACATGGATTAACACATAGCATACTTTTTATTCGATATTCCCACGGGAGCGGTAACCATGCGGGTGAAACCGCGAGAGGCCGCTAGTTCTCAATAAGGTGAGGCAGTTTTTCACTCCCGAGCAGCGCTGTTTGCTGTACAATACTCAGGTGCGATCGAGTATGGAGTATTGTTCCCATCTATGGGACGGCTCCGCTAAATACCTCCTCGTTGCACTTGATAGACTCCAAAGGCGAGCGATACGCATTATTAGAGATGCTGAGGTTACAGCCTCTCTTGAGGACCTCCAGCTGCGTAGAGACATTGCTTCTCTCAGTGTCTTCTACCGAAATTGCTACGGAGAGTGTTCTGAAGAACTTTTTGATCTAATCCCGCCCTCTCCTTTCCTTTCCCGGACTACACGTACCATACTGTACAGACTATCAGCACTCGTACCAAAAATTTGGCAAGTCGTTCCTCTGTAAGACCATTTGGCTTTGGAATTCTCTGCCGGCGCATGTGTTTCCCAGCTCCTATAATCCCGGGTCTTTTAAAAGGGGCGTGAAACGGCATTTATGCAGGCCGTCATGAATGGTTGCGCTTGTTACCGTGCTTGTTCTACGGTGAGGAGCGCTCACGTTATTTTGGACTGCATCGGCTGCTTACCATCAGAGAGGATGTAGTGACCATGACGTGTCACATTAAAAAAAAATGTGCAGTCTAGTCTGTTAGTCGCCATTTACGACACCCAATGGAAGAGAGGGGGTGGCAGTATTCTTTCATCGCTTCGCGACACGGTTGCTAAAAATAAAATACCTATCCTGATTTTGCTATTATATTCTATCTATTTTATGACTTTAGGAAAAGTAAAGATGGCAGAAGTACCTACCTATTCCATAGCTATCATCGAATTGCAACAAATAATATGTATAATCAAACATAAATGCAACAGACAATATTACATTCATTGAAAAAGACATGAAAATGCTGATAAATATTGTCATGTTATGCGATAGTGTCTGCCACATATATGTATACTTACTTACCTACTCATTTATTTATTTTATGTAGATCCAACATTCATATTGTATATAGTTGTACAGTTTAAGGTATCAACTATTGTAATACTTTATGTCTATTTGTCAATACTGTGACAAGGCATAAGAATACACGTATTTTCAATCTTATCTTAGACTTAGCTACTAGCTAGGAAGATGAAGACCGCGCGAGCGAGCTTTGTCTTATGAATGTTGACTATGAAAGATAATACTTTATTATCGCGGCTGTATAAAACGTAGTATGTTTAATGGGTTAATGACGAATTGAAACTTGTTTTTTTTTATTCAACAATGGGAAAACGCTTCGTCTTCATCTCTCCTGATGGTAGCCAGTAGGTACTAAGTGATGATAAGGCAGATTGTAGCATCGTCGTACTTAACTGGATTCCACTATTCATGTTACTAGTGTTATGGCGACAGACATCAATAAGATGGCGGTAGCTAGACAGGAGGACTTAAAACAAGCCTAAACCGCCTATAAAACTGATTACAATGAACGACATGTACCTGGGAATTAAATATCTGAATTTGAGACAAGTTGTGGTGGTTCTTACGATATGAGTAGGTATGGTCCTTCAAACCAGGCGTAAAGTGGCACCTTGTGGGCCGGCAGGGGAGGGTGACTGATTCTACGTCTTTTTACCGCTGCACCAGTTGTGTTTGCAAATTGACTCCATTTCCATCTAATATCAGGTGGAGTAAGTTATTTGCCGAGCTATTTAAAAAACTAAAGCCAACCGTGTCGCGTGGCGGTGAAAGAATACTACCACCCCCTCTCTTCCCTTGGATGTCGTAAAAGGCGACTATAGGACCAAAGACTGCACATACAGATAGGGTTGCCAGGTCCTAAAATAAAAAGGCGGGACTCTGTGCTGTATTAGGCCGGACATTTTGCCCAAAAAGCCGGACATAGTGTTTGTGGAAAGCCCGAGACACTATTTTAAAGCCGGACTTATGCTTTTCAAGCCGGACAACAGTTTTACAATTAAAAACTCAGATGAGGAGTGAAGTTTTAAATAATTATTTTTTATGAATTACACATTTACAATCAGTCTTGGCATTTGCACTTACTAGAAATTTGGAAAAGAAAAAACAAAACAACAATCTTAACATTAAAAAAAACAAATGGAAAGTACCTACTTCAAATTAAAAATCAACCTGCTATTTGGTGTAATTCGGAATGAAATTCTTTATTATCAGATGATTTGAAATAAGCAGTCCACTTTTGATGTGCCAATAGCTTCTTTTTTTTCTATATTGACTCGTCATAGTAACCGCATCCTGCCTGATGGTAAGCAGCCGATGCAGTGCAAAATAATGAGAGCGCTCCCCACCGTGGAACAAGCTCCCCACCGTGGAATAAGCACGGTAACAACCCATTCACGACGGCCTGCATAAATGCCGTTTCACGCCCCGCTTAAAAACCCGGGACTATTGGAGCTGGGAAACACATGCACCAGCAAAGAATTATAAAAGCCGAATGGTCTTACAGAGGAACGACTTGCCAAATTTTTTTGGTTCGAGTTCTGTACAGTACGATGGTGGTTCCTAAAACCAGCACGTGTAATCCGGGAGAGGGCGGGATTAAATAAAAAGTTCTTCAGAACGCTGAGAAAAGCAATGTCTCTACGCAGCTGGAGGTCCTCAAGAGAGGCTGTAACCTCAGCATCTCTAATAATGCGTACCGCTTGCCTTCGCAGTCTGTCAAGTGCATCGAGGAGGTATTTAGCGGAGCCGTCCCAGAGATGGGAATAATGCTTCATACTCGATCGCACCTGAGTCTTGTACAGCAAACAGCGCTGCACGGGAGTGAAAAACCGCCTCACCTTATTGAACCTCGCGGTTTCACCCGCATGGTTACCGTTCCTGTGGGAATATCGAATAAAAAGTATTCTATGTGTTAATCCAGGTTATAAACTATCTGTATGACGAATTTCATCCAAATCCATTCAGTAGTATTTAGGTGAAAGAGTAACAAACATACACACTCACAAACTTTCGCCTTTATAATATTAGTGTGATACCCAACTTACGGGAGGCAGTTAAAATAACACTCTCGATGTAGCATTTTGGATTCAGTTCCTGGCCGATGTCCATGCCCAGAATGCCGAGGTTCACCGAAATGTGTAACAGAGAGTTCTGAAGAGAGCTAGGAGTAAGGAAGAGAGTTACCTTGGACGAGAATGCACAAACTTAGGTTTTGCTGGCATTAAACGCGACCAGGTTTTCAGATCCCACTTAGAGACACGATCGAGAGCCAGGTTCAGTTTGGCAACCAGTTCTTGCCTTTTCACCACGATATCGGCTTGCTTTGCCGCAAGATGTCCCACCCAAGTACCGCTCATGCACCGTACTGTCATCAGCATAACAATGAATATTACCCAAGGACAACATGTCATTAATATGCAGAAGAAATGGAGTAGGTGAGAGCACAGAACCTTGCGGCACTCCGGCATTGACTTTGTAGAACGCGGAGGAAACACCCTCACAAAGGACGCGAATCCTCCGCTCTTCTTGAAAGCTTGCTGTCTTTAAATAACGATGGGACATCCCCTCTCCTTACTTCACTAAGTTTATTTGTACTGGCACCTCGAGACCAACCGTTAGGTTATGCAAGAAGTGCCAGACGTCCCTGCGCCAGTAGAACACTCGCGCAGGAGACCACCAACGTTAGGTCTTGACGCCAAATTAGTGCCCGCCGCAGCGCGCTCTTCATTCGGTACTCATAAGACTAGTGTCTCGGGAGAGTATCCCCGTGAACACGTGTAGTTCACTGCCTATTGTCCAGATAGGTAGCCGGAGCTGTCGAGCTCGCTCACTTCTCGTTGCACGAAGGGCACAACTCGCAGTTGCCACTGCTAGGGTCGTCGACTCTAAAGTCGACTCCCAAGTGTCCACCTTGGTAGCGGAGTAGTAAGCACACTCACTTCTCGAAACCCATCCGGGAGGCTAGCCAGTTCCCACGTCCTACGCGGCTGGCTGGACCGGAGACCTACGGCATCTAGGAGGCCGTCTCTACTAGTTATCCAGACTAGTACCGGAGATGTAAACACCAATGTCCAATGAAAACCACCGGACAAAGCTGCCAACTATAAGGGAAACTCACGTTCCCCGCAGGACTTTTCGCTTCTGGCCCCTCAGAGACCGCTACTAGGCCCCGCTCGCTGTGCACGAGTTTGGAAGTCCTGGCACACAATACCAGGACAAACGAACATTCCCAAGCTCTACAGCTAACCACATGCCACTACGAGTCCAACCCATGTCCGGATCCCGCCGGAGGCGCCTGGTTAAAGGCACGACCAGCGGGGGGCTAGAACCGGAACCCCGTAGTACCTCTGAAAACACAACCGGACCCGTAGTTCCAGTTGCGATACCCTATCTATTGAGGTCGGTAGATAGGGACTAAAAAGCCTAACAAAAGCCGGACAGGCCGGACACGTAAATATTTGGCCGGATACGACCGTAAGAAGCCAAACATGTCCGGCTAAAGCCGGACACCTGGCAACCCTACATACAGAGGCATTCTCTACCAGTCGACCAGTACTGGTGTCCAGTGAAAAACAAACTTACAAAAAAGACTCGTCTAAAAACCTAATTATTTGTAGACAAATTTATATAATACATGACTAAGATATAATATAAAATTATAAATAAATACTGTAGAATACATAACATAAGGTCAACTTGGTTAAGACCGGCATACTTTATTAATAGTTACAATAGATTTGCCACTAGGTCTGTTTTAATTATTCTAGAAAGACGGTGTTTAAAGGAGATGGCAAAGTAGTCATTTGTGAACATTACAAATAAGGCAAATGTCCGGGCATACCTACTAATCTCTTGGCAAATACGGATGGTATTTTGAAAACACATCTTCTAGACGGACTTCCCCGTGACGAGGGGTAAGTTCGTCTAGAGAAAGTATTCAACGTTGTGCGTACAAAAATTGACTATTAACCAGTCAGTGATGTGCACATGTGGGTAGTAATGAATAAAAAACTTTACGGCTATCAATTTATGGTGTAAATTCGTTTCAATTTAAAAACCAAAAAAATGAGGCAACTCCGTCATATGACTGGGTGTAAAACATTTTTTCACATGGATAGTTAATTTAGTTAGACAATATAATTTAATAAAAATAGTACTTCATTTTAAATGAAACCTTGTTTATTAGTAACTATGACTTTGTAATTCAGAGGCAAAGGTTTTTATAGGCTAAACAAAAACTGTATTCTTTGTATAAAAAATGGCAATAAAGTCGCATAACATACTACGATTTAATTCTTCTGTTATTTTCATGGTCTATTAATGTCATGCATTGCATGGTATTATAAACTTTTCCACTGAGTTCTCCACTTTGAATTGCTTGCACAGCTTCTATTAATTTTTCTTTAGAATAAGAAGCTATTTCAGTTTTCCTGATGTAATTTTTGAATTATTTTACTGAAAAATAAAAACTTGTGTTATGGTACTTAATAGACTACAATAGAACGGTGAAAACCAATTTTACCATTATTTCGACAAAATCAATATAGAATTAAGGTGGATAAATCATCAGTAGTCAAGCGAAGCCATTTAGTAAGTAGATGGTATGTACTAAAACAGAAAAGGAATATGCCGGTCTTACCTCAGATGGTCTGGACGGACTTCCCTATTAGTTTTTTTGGTTAGAAAAAATTACATCAAATTAATTTAATAACTATACTAGTTTTCCTAGAACCAATACAGCAAATTGCTTTAGTAGACATTTTAAAAGCTGCTCAACATAATTATTAAAAACACTGATTAAAACATATAAAATTCACTTTTTTCCGGAGCACGCGTAGGTCGGTGTGATGTTTCAAAACTTCGATAATTTTGTGCTTCACTTTTATCCATAGTACGCGTAGTAGCGCTATCTATCTAAGACTATTGGAATCAACAATCGATTACTGTTTTACCGATAGAACAATAAACAACATAGAGGTGTTGTAGGCTGCAAAGAGCCGTGTGGACGGGCTTGCCCCCTAGACGGTGTTCCCCAAGTTGACCTTAATAAAAAAAAATACTTACACAAAATAATAAATAAATATACAAATATATACACATTGCATATATTAAAAAAAAATACAATATAATGTCAGAGTAATGTCAGGGTTTGTGTGTGTAATAGAATAAATAGTGCCAGGTGTTTATTATATTATTATGACCTTGCGACTTTATGATGAACCAAGATAATATTTAATCAAAAACACAAACTCTTTTAAATATGGACTACATAAAAAGGCAGTAAATACGTACCTACGTAACTTTTGTTGAGTTAATAATAATAATTTAAGTTGGAGCATGTTATTGGCTAGTTAATGCGTTTAAAGTTGGATGTTGGCAACGGCATGTTGTTGGCTGGTTAATGAGTTCTCATTTTTTAAACAAATGTATAAAAATAAACGGTAAATAGGTAAATTGACATTATACAACGCTGGCTTAATATTTTGGGTATCACCGGAAGTTAAGAGGTCAAACAAATCATTGATCAAAGTATGACATCGTAGCGCGTAGTAGTAGCATCGTGTAGTAATAAATAATAAATAAACTTTCCTACACTCACTCCAATTATCTAGCCCAAGAGAAGCTTTGTTATGAAACTCGTTTTAATGGTTACTAGACAACGGCGGATAAACATACTTAAATACACACTTATTATCAGTGGTCGGAGTAGGTATATTGATTTTAGATACTTGCGTCATGATATCATAACATGGACATGCATTTCTTCCGGAATGTACCGGAGTTTCCAAAAATTTGGTAAATAGAGTAATAAAATAAAAAACCATATGTAAGCAAACAAAATTGTTTATTGTTAATACAAATAATCATTATTACAGTTTTATTAAAAATAATTATTTTTAATCCTCATCGGTTACAAGTTCTACATTTTGATTTTCTGTCTCTATACAATTAAAATAAATAACTATAATTTTTTTAATATTTTCTAATTTTAAGCTATTTCTTTTAACATCTAAGATCCATTTGTAAGTGGAAAATGATCGTTCAACATCTGTAGATGTCAATGGAGCGAATTTGAAATAAAGTTTCTGATTATTTGCTACGCTTTTTTCAATACTCTCGCTGTATTCTCTAATTGTATCTAAATCTGGATTTCGTTCCATAACTGATTCTATTTTATTTTTTATATTCTCATTATTGCACTCGTTAAGCGTAGCCCTTACTTGATCAAATACTAAAAGTGAATCAGCTAGAGATAAATTTTGTTTTTGTAACTCTTTTAGGGCTAGTAGTATAATAGAGTAATTTTCTTCAATATATTTTAAATCATTTTCTAAATTTTGTTTTTCCAAAATGTTTTTTGCGTTTCGTATGGCTATAGCATCAGAACTGCTCAAGCAGGATAAAACTTCTTTTATTTTATCTAAATGTTGAGCGTAGTAAGATGCTGCCTGTAACCAAGTACCCCATCTGGTAATGACTGGTTGCGGAGGCAACGGTAAGTCAGGATATTTTTCTTTTAAAATGTTTACCCTACTAGGAGCCTTTAAAAATACTTTTTTAACATTTGATATAAGAATATCAACATCGTTGTATTCTGACCTTATCTGCTCACTTACACGATGAAGAGCGTGCGCCAAACATGTCACATGCTTCATTTCAGGTAAGTAATGTTTTAAATTTCGCCCTGCAGATAGCATGTACGCTACACTGTCAGTGCAAAGCATTAAAATATTGTCAACTTTCGCTTCAAAAGTGTTTTGCCATAAATTTTCTAGACATTGCAGTACAAATTGTGTTATTGTTTGTCCATTTACTGCTGTTAGCATTTTACAAGCAATCAAATAAGGCCGGCCTGCACTATTACTAGGATGCAATGGTTTTATTAGGAAATTGACTATGTATCGACCAAAAATGTCTGTTGTCTCATCCAGCGATATCCATAGTTTCTCATTTTTATTAGTTTCATAAATCGAATTGATTTTATTCCTATAAAACTTCTCCAAATAAACTTTTCGTAACTGTGATTCGTCAACCACTTTACGATTGGTACAAACGCAACAACAAGTACTGCACATATATTTCTGAAAAAACTCTTTGAACGCTGGATTTTTCATTTGCGACCAAGGAATATTGCATAGAATCAGGAACTTAATGAGGTCGAAGTAAAATTCCTCTTGCGGTCTCTTAAATTTTCCTTGATGTACAGCGCCTTCAATGTGTTTGGTAATGTTGCCTCTATTCACAGCTTTCAAATGACTTTCACACTTTGTACAGTATATAGTGCCACTAGCGTTATCGTAAAGTAGCTCAGGATAGTGCAATAACCACTTTTGCACTGTTTCAGCCTTGACCTTTGCCATATTTATTTATATCTCACCTAAAACAATGATTTAAATTTACAATATATACATACACAACTGTAAAGTCGATAATGAAATTCTGTTTCATATAAAGTGTTTTTTTTAACTGAAGCGGTGATAGCCCTGCGGTGTGCGTACCGGACTCTCATGCGCTGTGATGATTGCTATAAAGTGATTTTTTTAACTGTTTCCAAGTTCTAAAACCTTCTTAAATAGTGAAAATAATTAAAACTTACCCGTACAAAAACAACTTCAAATGGGCCCAATCCAAGAGTAATAAATCGATGTCCGTAGTTATAAGCCAAATTCGTCGTTTTAAGTAGATTTCAGAAGACAGTAAACAAGCCAGGGTCAAGTCAAGATATTCACAACACATAAAATAAGCGCACTCCACGAACCGAAATAAGTGAGTGAGCCACTTGGTCTGGATGTCGGTGCGAGCGCATTGTTTTCGAACAAACAGTCAATGAGTCATCCTGGATACTTGATTCTAATTGGTCAGATGCGTTGAGCATAGAGATAAGAGGACAAAAGACCCTGTTTGCCGGATGTCGTGTGTTGAAATGAATATTATTATTATATCATTTTATACATGCTTAGGCTTTTACTCCAACACTTTTACTACAACAAGGTTTTTACACACCAGTCATTTTTTACTATTAAATTCTGGTCATCTACGCCACTAGCAGCATAGCGTTGAGAGTATTGATACATTTTTAACTAGTTTCATGTAATAATTTCGATGTTTCGGTATTTTTATCATAATAATCCGGAAACTCGGAGGAGTATCCATATTAACATATACGTTTGATGTCAGTGACCTTAATTCAATATACCTACTCCGACCACTGCTTATTATACATAGAAAACACCCAGACCCGAGACAATTTAGAAAAACAATAATTTCTAAATTGAACCGACCGGAGATCGAACCCGGGGGACCTCAGAGATGTCGACACCATGAAAACCGGTGTACAAACCACTCGACCAAGGAGGTCGTCAAATAATTACTGTCTCTAAAAGCGTCTCTTAAAATATATTTTGAGAATACGTGTAATAAAATAATAATATGACGATCTTAGATGAATGATTAGTCTCGCTGCGCTCGATATATAAAAACCACAGCTCCGTAAATGCGGCAACTCATCTATGACAATTTGCAAGGATGCTTATTTTTTTATAGTATTATTTTTACACAGTTTAATTACGCAAACTGGCATTTTACTTTGAATTATGCCCAAAATTTATTAAAAAATTCAGTACGTACCTACACTTTACACTCAGCTATCAGTGTGACTGGCTCTCAGGTACGCCGATTTCGGCATAGTATTTGTTGCCGCATTTGACAAGTACGTCGGAGGTATCTAGTCGAGCGCAGCGAGACCAATCATTCATCTAAGATGATGATGATTAGTATTGATGGGACACCTACCCATGTGTGTACTTTGTAGCCCATAAATAGCAATTTCGTGCATTCTCAACTATCCAAGTTGCCGAAATATCCCGATTCCCGACAGGCCATTGTACCACTGTGACATGACGTCTAACAGAGTCGAGACTATAAAATAGTAAAGTCTAAAGGCCCCAGTACACATTGGCGTATGTTGGCCCACTGCCGGCCGTCGCTATTGTGTAGATCGACAAATTGCCCGCCTGCACAATGGCGATGGCCGGCAATGGGCTAACATACGCCAATGTGTACTAGGGCCTTAACACTTGCTTGAATCAAAGAAATCAAGTCATCGCTACAATAGATGGGTTTTAGCTTAAAACACCACGCTTGCCAAATGCGGGTTAATGATCGATCACACACCCTAACTACCTACCTATGTATTGAAAAATCCAAAACTCACTTGGCCCTACCCGGGAATTGAACCTAGGATCTACGGATATCGAGCCGAACACTTTGCCTAAAATAAATATCGTCATAGCATCAATGTTTGCAGCATTATTGTGTTGCGGCCGCGTAGCGGTGAAAGAATACTACCACCCCCTCTCTTCTCTTGGGTGTCGTAAAGGCGACTGACGGACTAAAGACTGCACCTGCACATACAACAAACAGCATAGAGTGGCGATGGGCTCACCACCTGTCACGCTGAGCACATATGCAGTCGATGTTTGGTGAAAAGTGGACTATGATAAAAGACTGCTTTTGCTGTCCTCATTGCCTAGTCTCTGACTAACCCTTCGGGACTAGACGTGATTATAACTATGTATGTAAGTAGGTATTTATGACTCAAACAGAACAGAGTTGAGACAGAAATATGGTGGTCAGCTCATCTGTAGTAGAGAATTCTAAGTGAAGTTCGCTTCCACCTTCGTTCTGTCATCACTTGAGATGAGAACTTGGGAACATGGTGAGATGAAGGCAAAGTTACCCGTACACCCGTAGAGAAATTAAAAGAGGATTTACGCATTTCGGTTTCCCATACAATATTCCAAGTCGAAGTTTTTGAAAACCAATAAGCCGGTTTTAATAAAACTTTGCACGCTAATCTAAATAGTTTGTTGAAAACATTTTTAAAAATACTTTTGCATGCATTTCGGTTTTCCATACAAACTTCAAAGTCGAAATTTTTAAAAACCAATAAGCTAATTGTAATGAAACTTTGCATGCTAAAGTAAAATACAGCGATCTAAATAGTTTGTTGAAAACATTTTTAAAAAACGTTTATTTAACTGAGTTATTACGTTTTTAAACTTTCTATAGTGGACACTAAATCGCAATAACTCCGCTAAATAAACGTTTTTTAAAAATGTTTTCAACAAACTATTTAGATCCCTGTATTTTACTTTACCTTGCAAAGTTTCATTACAATTAGCTTATTGGTTTTTAAAAATGTCGACTTTGAAGTTTGTATGGAAAACCGAAATGCGTAAACCCTCTTAAGTAAAGATTACCATTGTACTTAAATCTATTTTTTTTTTGTATAAAATATCCCATATCCAATATGGATCGACGACAAAGAAAATATACACTGCCGTCGACGAGCTAATGCGAGAGGTGACCTCTACTAAGATAAGATACGAAAATTCTTTTATTTTTTGTTTACTAATAGTGTACAACGTTTTTAAGACCCCCTTTGCGTATTAAATGTATGTAAGTACCTATTTAAACATTGATATCTTGTTTTCTGTGACCAATAATTCCATACGATGCATGTGTGGTCATACCACACATGACCATAGTCTAACGAACAAGCACCGTCTTGCTCATTGAATCTAAATGGGCCTGCGTTTGACCTTATCCTGACCTTAAGATAACCTTACGCGATCAATGTCGGATTTCGAGGAGTTTTTATCATTACTGCTAGTATTGCTTTGCATTCCAATTCGCTTACCTACTACATATTAGTATTAAAAGGGCTTGCACCAGTTGCACGTTGCGATCCCAAATAGAATACCTACCTCTTTAATATTTCAGATTAAATCTCTTAGCAGGTAACATAATATTTAAAATATTGTTAAACAAACTAGGACTTAGAGAATTTGAAACTTTATGGAGTTTTTATATCTGTTATTTGTCTCAATCAGTCTAACAAATTAATACAACAACATTTTTTTATTTGTACACAGTGAACAATAAATAACTATTCTATTCTATTCTAATTACATCGGAGTTAAAGATTCTTGTATTTAAAAGGTCATAGTTAGTTTACGAAATACGATATAATAGTGACAACAACTCAGTCCAAGAACAACAAGAATTTAGGTTTAGGCAATATATTAAGAGGTCTATATTTAGTTAGAGTATTACATCTCGACTGTGATATTTGCGTAAAATGGCCAATTTTGACGATATTGATCTCAGAAACAAAAATACATTAACAATTTTGACTTATTGAATAATGTAGAATAGCTATTGGTATAGTGCGTAGCGGCCTCGCTTTTTGTAAATTTTGCTTAACTTTCCAAAATTGCAGAGAAAGATTTGAATAAAAAGCGCGATGGCACTTTTTTGAGCTCCTAGATTGAACTACTGCTCTAAACAAATAAAAAAAAAAAGAATGTTAGTATAGTGCGTAGCGGCCTCGGAATTTTTAGATATCAATGATTTTATATAGAAAAAAATCCTATTCTAAACCAAAAAACTTTGAAAATTGCTTTAAGTTAATTGTGAATTTCTCCTATCTACGATAATATTATTGAGCAAAATTTATACCAGAATAATCGTTACTTCATGATGAATAAAGATTTTATAATGAATTTGTTATCCTACAAGCGGCCGCTCGCGGTTCACTCGCGTGGTTCCTGTTCCCGTGGGAATATAGGGATAAAAAGTATGCTATGTGTTAATCCAGATTATAAACTATCTGTATGCCGAATTTCACCCAAATCCATTCAGTAGTTTTTACGTGAAAGAGTAACAAACATCCATCCATACGTTACCGTGGGAATATCGAAATAAAAAGTATGCTGTGTATTAATCCAGGTTATAAACTATCTGTATGCCGAATTTCATCCAAATCCATTCAGTAGTACTTATACTTGCAAGCTTTCGCGTTTATAATATTAGTAGGATAAAAACGATATATACACCTGCAAAATAACTTCAAAATGCGATGCGCCGGCAGTCCGAACTAAGCTTATCCTCGCAGAGGGGACATTTGTAATATTAATCATGAATTTATTATCCTATTTCGATAAAACGATAAATACAACTGCAAAATTACAACAAAATGCGAAAATGGGCATTTTACGCAAAAATCACGGTCGAGATGTAATAGGCCTCTTAACAACAACAACAACAACTGTCTGTGACATCTGTGATGGTTTAGCTGTATATACATACAGTATCATTTACAGCCTATGTATATCCATGTTGAGACAGTTTATAAAAAACTGATTCCCAAGTTGATCCCTCAAAATAATCGCTGAGTTATTAGCGTAAGAGATGACCGCCACTCCCAAGGTTGAAACTAGTTTTTTATATAGGTATTTTTCTTTTGCTTGCTTCTACTACACTATTGTTGTAATATTTTGCCAAATTTTCAATCTCTTAGTTTTTACTACGTTTATTATTGGTTGAAACTAGGTAGGAAGCTCACTGATGTACTATGTGAGGAAAAGAGTAGGACCGAAAACGCTCCCCTGCGGTAACCCAAACGAGACTCAATAATGTCGGGCTAAAGTATTCTCCAATACGAACCCTCTGCCTCAGTCCACATACCTAAGTAATTCCTGAACATGGTTGTAAAGTACATACAAGCACAGAATAGATCATAAATATTGCTGAATGTGTTTATGAAATCAGATGAGTAGTAAACGTAAACAATAACTTCGTGGTTAATATTAAATCAATGTAACTTCAATCGCTAGAATGTACTATTCGCTACGAAATACCGAAATATGTTCACGAATTTACTTTCTTTAGTTTTAAAGTTTTCAATTAAGAGTTCGCTAAAACACGAATCTTTAGCTTATGGCAATCCATTTATCATACATCCGTCATTCTAATCTACAAAGAAGACCCGAGCGGCAATCATAACCACGATCCGCTAAACGGTGCCCTAGACTGGCAATGAATTTTCTCTAAGTAATCCTCATAATCATTCGTTTGTTTCTGTTTTACAGGTATGACAAAAGCCAAAGAGTCTAAAGAAAAGGTCGAGGATCTTGAAATGATGACGGCGCTTAACAGGCGGCCGTCTACTAGTATAGTGACAGTGGACCAGCCGCTGCCCACTGACTTCGCAGACTGCATCAGCAATCAGCACACGGCGCAGCGGCGGAGAGGGCACCATCAGTCGCAGCACTCTTTGGTGAGAGCCTTTGATATCCTATCTTTTGCAGTAAAGATTCACAATAGGCGGTGGTCTATTAGTATAGTCACAGAGTAGACCAGCCGCCGCCCACTGACTTCGCAGACTGCATCAGCACACGGCGCAGTGGCGGAGAGGGCACCATCAGTCGCAGCACTCTTTGGTGATAGCCTTTGATATCCTATCTTTTGCAGTAAAGATTTACAATACGCGGTAGTCTATTAGTATAGTCACGGAGTAGACCAGCCGCCGTCCACTGACTTCGCAGACTGCATCAGCACACAGCGCAGTGGCGGAGAGGGCACCATCAGTCGCAGCACTCTTTGGTGAGAGCCTTTGATATCCTATCTTTTGCAGTGAAGATTCACAATAGGCGGTGGTCTATTAGTATAGTCACAAAGTAGACCAGCCGCCGCCCACTGATTTCGCAGACTGCATCAGCATACGGCGCAGTGGAGAAAGGGGCACCATCAGTCGCAGCACTCTTGGGTGAGAGCCTATGATATCCTATCTTTTGAAGTGAAGATTCACAATATTCGGTGGTCTACTAGTATAGTCACAGAGTAGACCAGCCGCCGCCCACTGACTTCGCAGACTGCATCAGCAATCAGCACACGGCGCAGCAGTGGAGAGGATATTATCAGTTGCTGCTGGGCTGCTACTCCTCGGAGCTGCCAAGCTAAATCAGTGTACTTGTCCGGTATTTGTAAGCTGATTGCAGTTTTTCTAGATTTTCTGCCTCTATAGACTGACAGCTGTTCCTGTCCCATAGAAGTCCTAAGATATTTTTATATCACACACGCTCGGGCCCCCTTATGTCCGGGGGCTCTCTTTGGTGAGAACATTGAATGTGCCATGACCAGTTTAATCACTGTAGCCAGACCCAGTAACTTTGCAGACTGCAACGACCATCAACACACGGCGCAGTGGCGGAGAAGACACCATCAGTCATAACCACAGAAATAGATCTATATAGAAGCCGCATGTGCGCAGGATGGTTAAATCCCATCTTTCGACCGCGTTTCTTTTAGCCTTTGTTAACACCGGACATAAGAAGAATTAAAAAAAAATTCTACTTGCGTCGTATTGAACTGTAAAAACTGTACAAGAAAGGTTAAAGAGATAACCAACAAGTTTCTTTTCAGCAAGTAATTTTGTTATGAAATTGACACAGAAAAAAGTGACATGCTTGGTTTTCATACAATTGAGCCAACAAGCGGCATTTAGTAAATTTTTTTTTTTTAAACACTGAAAAAAGATCGATTCCAACCTGAGGTTGTCGTCTTTTTTCAGTGTTTAAAAATTTTACTTAAGTATATTTAAGCGTTAATAAAACGCTAAAATATAAAACATTAAGCGGCTTTTATTTAGATCTATTTCTGTGGTCACACACAACTATGCTATGATTTGTAGTAAGGACTTAATAGAGGCAGCTGACTACTATTTAAAGTAACGAGCAACTACCTATATTTTAAAAGTGCATAGGTAACTACAAGAATCGGCGTTATTTTTTTTTACTTTCTCACTATAACATAACCCGTTCAGAGTTCTAGATTGAAAGTTTGAACAAATGGAAAAAAATGGTTGCGGTGTAATTTGAAGATCTCAGTCAGGGTACATGATATAATGTCATGTGCACATAATGTTCTTGGCAATTCTCTGAAAATTTGTTTATTACGATTCTAGAAAGAGAACGGCGATGGCGACCACCGTGACAGCATCGCCAAGGCGCTTGAAGCGCGCCAGTCGCAGTGGAAGCGCATCATGCTTCTGGTGGTGGCTATCACGGTGCACAACATACCCGAAGGGCTGGCCGTGGGCGTCTCCTTCGGGGCTGCCTCTAAGAGCGAGCTGTCCAACTTCAACAGTGCCAGGTTAATATTCGATTTCTGGTTTGCTTTCTTCAGCCTTTATAGGGTTTCTTATAAAAAAAAACGCGATTTTAAATTTTTTGGACTTTAACTCAGCTAAATAAACTTTTTTTTTAAATATTTGCTATAAACTTAGACCTCTGTATTGTACTTTAGCATGCAAAGTGTCCTAAAATTGGCTTATTGGTTTTAAAAAAATTGAACTAGGAAATTTGCGTGGAAAACCCTCTTTACATGGATAAAATGTTTACTAGAAAAAAATTATCCAGTCTCAGGAAGCTCGAGTGGGATTCGAACCCACGACCTCTTTACATGTCCTAATTCTGGGCACGTCCCTACCCACATAGACAACAGTTAGTAGATTGGGAGATTGCGGCTAATGCGGCTAATGCGGCTTAAACGACTGCCATTTTACGACAACAACCGAGACCAACGGCTTTACAGCTTTCCGAAGCACGGAGGAGCTCAAGATGTTTTTTTATGGTCCATCATTGCGATAGTTGCTTAATTGGTATCGCAAGCCTACCTAATGGAGAACGGTTGCAGAAGCACGCATGGGCGCTTGCAACCAACAGGGGTATCGTACGCGTGCGTTTGTTCTTGTAATACAAACTATACTTTTCCAAAGTGAATATCAGATTAGTACACTTTATTCCAAGTAATGCAGTATTTAATTATAACTGATGTGCATAATACAAATCTAAGGATTTGTTACAATTGACGAAAAATCGTAAACAATGAAATAAATTATTTAGCATTTTTTTTATTTTAAACAACAGAGTTGCATTTTTATAAAAGCAGCTTAACCGTGATTTAGCTAGAAATCACAACAGCATAAAAAAAATCGAAATTTTTTCATAATAACTCGTTTAGGAGCATGCTGTAAAATTCCTTAATAAGCGCCATCTATTAGCGTATTGCTGCAATACGTTGTTACCTTCAGGTGTGCTTCGCGTAAGAACCAGCATCATGTTGTGCTTTTACGTTTCTCAGTGCTGCCATCTTTACAATTGACATGACACTGCTTTCAAATGCTACGTTTTAATTTCAAATTCCTTAAATAGATGTCTCTAGTAGTAAAAACCATGCTCATAAAAACTAGTAAAGTTCTTTTTTCACAATCTTTTAAGTTCGGTCATGTCTTCAACCTAGGTATAAATTTTATTGTTCATGATTCCAATCTACAATTCCAAATGCTTCTTAGTGCTATTAAAATTTTCTGAGGGCACTGAACGTCTGTCCGTTCACAGAACACTATTGTGATACTACTTAACGCTGTGCTCATTACGTAGTCATGGCACAACTTAGGTTTTTCCTAAGAATTGCGTTAATAGTTACATTTCCTTGGGCTAAAAACGATAACCGCTTACACTTGGATAGGGCAAGCACGTAGTTAATAACTTATGTCTGTTGTCCGCCATTTTGTTACGTCAGTACGTTCCTTATAACGTGAGGCACCGTTGCGTTAGTGCGGTAGCGTCGGCGCAGGAATTCCATTGATAAGTTGCGAGGGAGCGGGATGCAAGCTATTATGCTCTATGCACGCAGTATCGGACCCGCTGTCTCCTGGACTATTAATTACCAACAGCTTATTTGCGCCGTATGGATAACGTTTTATTGATGTAGACTGACTCGTAGAACACAGCGCTACGTTTAATTTGTGTTCTACAAATTTTCCTTAACGTGCAAGTGTGACAAAGGGCATTGATAATAATGTAACAACACACGTTCCAATTTTTGATTCGGCAACTAAAGTTTTGTTTACAGAACGAAAATTCCAATCTATTGTTGAGAAGTAGATTGCTCATCGTTCGGTCTGTAACACTTTTAGTTTTCAGTATAAATAACCCGTCGGTTTTTGTCGAAGATAAAGCGCGGGTTGAGAATTGTCACGTCTCTCGTCTCATCGAATGTTTGGCATAAGCCGGCGGACGCCTACTTACCTCGTTGGCATGGTGATCTCGTTTTCTTCCAACGCGAGTTAATTTTATCGAATCATTCGTAAAACGTTCTGTACCTAATTCAAAATTTGGTAGGTACAGAGTTTTTTCCTTTTTTTTTAAGGTCTTCCTTTGTTTTTGCGGACATGATTGTTTTGTTAGAATTACGAGGAATGCATGAAGGTTTTATACGCAAGAAGTATCGGAAACGAGTGTATCAATGGCGTTATTTTCTTAAACTGATTTCTTTTGTTTTTGCGGCCATCTTTAGTTGATTATGTGGAATCCATGAATGTTTCACAAAGCAAAGAGTTATCCGTGTGTATTGGCGAGTCGAGTTAGCAGTGGCGCGCCGAGTGGAGCCAAATCGCGTTGCGGGCGGCGCGGGGGCATCGACCCGGCCGCCTCAGACGTCGCCGTCAGAGCGGCGGTGAAACTATTTCATGAAAAATCCGCCGCGACGGCGACGGCGACGCGACGTATACCATCGAAGTCAACCTTGACGATTTGTCGCGTCGTCTATACCGCCCGCCGCGTGGGTGCCTCCCGAACATATTCATAACCGTTAAGCATTGGCACCTGTCGCCGATGTACTCAGACGTAGGTAGGTACCTACGCGCGAGAGCCATTTCACATTTCATTAGCGAACACCTAAACTGAATGGCGGTGTCGAGAGCGATCGACGTTTTTGGTAATTGCTCCCAAATTGGCCTTACTAATTCGAGAATGCTTGGTTGTGTTTTTTTTTTATCACAACGTTTCCGTTGTAGCGATAGATATCGGTACAATTCTTTTATAGACACTTGCATTATGTAGAGGGTTAAGTAAGATGGTTTGTAATCTCTAAATCTCGGTAGTGACGTTAGCGCTAACCATAAGTAGGTTCCTACTTACTTAACCCTTAAATTATAATTGCCATAAAACTAAATAATATATTAAAGAAAACTGACGTACCTATGTGGCAACAGCAAGTAAATTTGTTTCAAGAAATAAGTAATTAGTGTAAACGTGGCAATTTTTGTAATTTTCTAAGCTGATCTCGAATTTAGGTACATACCACATTTTACGAACCGACTTACGGATATTTTTTTAAAAATGGTATCCATCCATATTATTAATAAGATTTTGCGATATTCTATTTATTGATTGATAAATAAATAAATTTTACAACTGTTACACCAATCATTTGCCCAAAACTAAGCATAACTCAAACTATGTGACTGATTAACGGATAAATCATACATACATTTAAATACTAATAAACATCCATGACTTGGTCATAAGTACTCGTGCTCACCACACAAACATTTTGCCCCTACCGGGATTCGAACCCGGGACCGTTGGTTGGTTTTTGATATTCTATTATTCCTTAAATCTGAACATAGCGCAGTCTCGAACGTAAAACATTTATCTCTATGACTGTTTCTGTCCTAAATATGTCTTCGTTCTTATTATTAGGTTCCGATCCCCAAGATATGCCACTGCCCTCATTTCTATCCTACTTGCTTCCACAAATGACAAAAGGCTGTCCCGGTTATTCTCAAAACGTGAACTTAAATTAAAACTGGTTTATTGGAAGTTAGTAAAAGAATATACACGCAGCAATAGTTTTAAAGTTTAGTATAAGTTTTAGAATTACAAGGTGTTCGTTTACCGTGCGAGCTCTCAATACTTTGAATAAATCGTCTGTCTAACTAAATCTTTTAAAATGCGAGCATTGTTCGAGCGACGCGTCTGCTGACTCAGCATTTGCTTAATCTTACGAAGTATTCGCTAGCCAGCTTGAAATTGGTATAACTTTTAAATCTTTAGTTACATATTATGTGGTTAGAAATTAGTAAGCTCACTTAGAGGGTTTATGCATTTCGGTTTCCCATACAAACTTCCAAGTCGAAATTTTTAAAAACCAATAAGCCAATTTTAAGGAAACTTTGCATGCTAAAGTAAAATACAGGAATCTAAATAATTTGTTGAAAACAATTCTACAAAACGTTTATTTAGCTGAGTTATTGCGATTTAAAGTCCACTAAAGAATGTTTAAAATCGCAATAACTCAGTTAATTAAACGTCTTTAAAAAATGTTTTCAACAAACTGTTTACATCCCAGTATTTTACTTTAGCATGCAAAATTTCATTAAAATTGGCTCATTGGTTTTTAAAAATGTTGACATAGAAGTTTGTATGGGAAACCGAAATGCGTAAACCGTCTTACACTTTCCCTGTCCCATAGGACAAAAAACAATTAATTTTCTAATGTTATATTTTTCTGACAGTGAACATGTTCTCGCGCGTTCCCTGATTCACGGCTTATCCCTAAAGGGTTAGTGAGGGTTAGTGAGAGTCAGAGAGTTAGTAAGCAGTCTACAGCCATAGTCCACTTTTCTCCAAATTACAACTGCGCATGTGCTCAGAGCTCGATGCCGCAGCGGCTAGCGCGTTCGGCTTGCGATCTTGTTCGCTAAGCAACTTTCGCAATGCCGGGTCGCTGGATGGGTGACCAAATTTAAAAACATGTCGAGCTCCTCCGTGCTTCGGAAGGCACGTTAAGCCGTTGGTCCCGGTTGTTGTCGTAAGACGGTAGTCGTTAAAACCCACCAACCCGCACTGGGCCAGCGTGGTGGGTTATGGCCCAATATCCCCACGTGCTATCGTTCACGTGGGAGGCCTGTGCCCAGCAGTGTGACGTTTATAGGCTGATGATGATGATGTGCTCAGAGCGATAGGTAATGATCCCATCGCCGCTCTATGTAATCGTATAAAATGTTTTTTTAAATGTTGTAATGGAAAATGTCCTTCTATGATAGGGAGGGCATTTTCCAAATTATTTTGACGCTGTAAAAAAAAAGGGAGTAAAGAAATGCTCTTGCTGAGTTTCTTGCCGGTTCTTCTCAGTAGGTACAAGGCTCCCGCCCCAAAGTATGGACTTACGAACCGATGGCATAGCGACATTCATAATTGCTCAATTATTTTAGCCTAAGTTAAATAAATGTAGGGGTCGGGAATCGAACCCAGGAGCCGATCTATTAGCCGATACCACACCGCGTGCCTTGCACTTCACTTACTAACTTAGGCTCTACTGCACTGTCACCTCATAATGCAGTATTACTTTAATCTTACTATGCAACCGTGTCGCGTATAAAGCGGTAAAAGAATACTACCACTGGGTTTCGAAAAAGGCGACTAAGCGTCTAAAGACTCCACATACATCCAACAGCATGGGGCGGCGATGGGCTTACCACCTGTCACGCTGAGCACATGTGCAGTCGCTATTTGGTTTCTGCTTTTGCCGTCCTCATTGCGTAGTCTCTGACTAACCCTTCGGGGATAATAGACGTTATTATACCTATGTATGTACTAGCGGCCGCTCGCAGTTTCACCCGCGTGGTTCCCGTTCCCGTGGGAGTATCGGGATAAAAAGTATCCTATGTGTTAATTACATTAACCAGGTTATAAACTATCTTTATGCCGAATTTCATCCACATCCATTCAGTAGTTTTTACGTGAAAGAGTAACAAACATCCATCCATACTTACAAACTTTTGCGTTTATAATATTAGTAGGATATTATGCAAGGTTAAAGGTTAAGTCGACCTATTTAGTGGTTCCTAACCTTTTTAATCCCCTGGGGGACAAACAATCCGACAGCATAAGGCTGAGGTGGAACACGGTACCGACCATAGGCATTGAACCGCGAACCACCCCTTCGTCGTGTGTTAGCCTATGACCGCTGCTAGCAGCTGTCACGCGCCATCACACGGCGATTGCCACGAGGCACAGCGCGAAAAGAAGCCCTTAAGGGGCTTTAGACCTTACGGCCCAGGAGGCACGAGCTTGATCAGCCCTTGCTGAGCGCAAGGGATCCAAGCCGGCCCCCGTCTTACGGGAGGAGGGCGGCATTTGTGCTACCTTCGACCCCCGTCATGCGGGAGGAGGGCGGCATTTATGCCACCCTCGACTCCCCACTCTCCTCCGCCGGTTGCCCGGCCTCCTCATCCTCCGTGGGCACGACGCCCTCCCCGGCCGCAGGTGGGGCCCGCGGCCATGGGGCCCATTTCGGCCTCGTCGTTGGAGGACGGCAGGTCCTCCCCCCCATGTGGTGTTCGTGCGGGAGCCCAGCCTCCCTGCACACACCACAGCACGCCCTCTCGGCCCCGCACTCGGCGGCCCTGTGCCCAGGGGCGCCACACCTGAAACACAACCCGCCACGGCTGGCCCCCGAGCTACAAGCGTAGCTCAAGTGGCCCACACCGTAGCATCTGTAGCATCGTGTGGGGCCCCTGTCCAGGACCACGACCCGCATCCTCATCCACCCATGCACTACGTGTCCTGCCTTCTCCAGGTGTCTCGCCGCCGCGACCGGGAGCCGGACTACCGCGGAGCACAGACCGGTCGGTCCGGTCCGCAACGGCCCCACAGTCACCCGCTCGGCCGCACAATGCGTTCCGGCCGCGATCGCCTCCGCAATGCGTTTTGTCGCGTCCCCCATTTCCGGGCTAAGGCCCTCGAGCCGGACCTCGGCCATCCGGCACGGCCTGCTAAACTCTACGCCCTCCGGCACAGCCTTCTTGAGGCGATCCGCCAGAGTGTCCGCCACCGGGCCGCTGGACTCGCCCGCAATCTCCAGCAGTCGTCCACCCGCAGCGGACTGCCGCACCTGAACCCCCTGCAACCCGAGCCCCTCCAGGTCAATGCTGGCCATTGCACCATCTAGCACCGTGCGGTAGGTGAGCCCCCTCTGTACCGCTTCCGGCTTCAGCACTACTGAGACCGCGGACGATTTGGGCAGCTCCAGCCTGCGGGGGGGCCTCTCCCTCCTTGGCTCTCTGCCTCCTGCAGGTGGGGCCCGGTCCGCCTCAGCCTTGGCCCTCTCCTCCTGCTTTCGCCGCGTCGCCTGCAAGCGGCGGTCTCCTGGGGTGCTCGGCTGGGAGGCGCCTCTCGATCTTGTCGAGGCGCCCTCCCAGCGTCTCCAGCACCTCCCTTCTGAGGGCCTCCAGCATCCCCTCCACGCCCGTCTGAGGGGGGGGGGGGAGGAGGGGGCGTCCGAGCGGCCGCCTTCAGCGCCTCAACCTCCTTCAGCACGTCTGCCTTGGCCTTCAGCAACTCCTTCTCCCGTTGCTTCCAGTCCCTCTCCCGTTTCAACCACACTTCCTCCTTTTTCACCATGGCAGCCCACATGATCCACAGCTGCCTGCCGGCCACCTTGGCATCGGGGCTGTTGAGGGGGCCATGACGCGCTGCCACGAGAGCGTCCTGGACGTGAGAAAGGCACTCGTTAATCTTCTCCCCCAGCTGCATGCCCGACAAATCGTCGACCTCCTCCCTGTACTCATTCATGGCCTCCGACAACCTCCTCTCTCCCGTCCTCCTCTTTGGAGTAGGAGCCACCTCGCCGGAACCGCCACTGCCGCTCGAATCGGCCCGCGCCACCGCAAGCGTGCGCTTCCTCGACTCTTCGACCAGGTCAATCACCATCTGAGCTGTTTCCGGGTCGGAGTCTCTCTCCTGCGCCATCTCGGCCGCCCAGTCGAGACGACTGGCGCCACCCGCACCGGGCACCGCCGGTTCCACGCCGCTCGAGCCATTAGCCCGAGCGGACGCTTCCCCGGACGCGTCCCCGGCCTCTCCGTCCTTCACGGACCCCCCACCAACGTTCCTCCTTCTACCACCACCAGTAGCATTTGCCGCTACAGGAGCCTGGTCACGCGCTCCTGCAGGGCCTTCGGTAGTCAATTTCTCACACGAGGTCCCGGATAACCTCGTGCGCCGGGCGCCAGCCGGATCGCATGGCAAACCAACCTTCTTATTTACGTGCATTTCATGAGAAGGGGGGGGGATAGCAATTTTTGGGTTGCGATCCCCATGGTCGCTAGGGGGTGGGCTGTGAGCCGCCCACCAACCCGTCCGAAAACGGGCGCCCGTCGCCGCGCCCCGCAACGACGGCACCTTTGCGTGAAGCGGCGCCCAGAAGGGGCGCCGGACTACCCCGAACCCACCCCGTGTAACGACGCCCAGAAGGGGCGCCGTCAAAACTCCCCTCAAAGCCGCTCGAGAGTGAGCGGCGAGCGTGCGACCCAGAGTGGGCCGCACGTGGAGATCCCCCCCGCAGGTCAGAGTGACCCGCTGTGCGGTCCAGAAGGGACGCGCGTTGAAGGGGGTGCGATGCCCAGAAGGGGCACCACCTACGTTATTCGGCGCCCAGAAGGGACTCCAGGGATTAGCATAAGGCCCCTTGTCCCACGCTGAACGTGGGCCGAGAGGCCTTACCCCAGGGTGCACCACGAGGAGGTTCCCGAATTTGCACCCCACCCCTAAGGCAGCCGCCCGGAATGCGGAAGGTGCGTGGTTCGATTCCCGCCTGAGGTTGTCGTCTTTTTTCAGTGTTTTAAATTTTACTTGGTACCCCTATTATGACCTTTTAGGGAAACTGATTTTACCCCTCCGTAAAAAATGTTGCAGAAAATGATCTTAATATCCAAGAGTTGGACTGACGATTATCCATGTTTAGAAAATATTATTCAAGTGAATCTATTACTGCAGATAAATTCTAAACCACAAATTTTTTCCTACGCCTTATTACCCCGCAAAATAACTATTTTACCCCCGCGGGAGTAATTACCCCCAGGTTCGGAACCCAGGACCTATATTATATCCCTTAGGACCTATAATAATATTATATCCTTTACGGGGATGTATTCCATCATTTCTGATTGATTTGATTATGAAACACCGTACCCCAAACCACCGTACAAATTCCATATAGGACAATAGGCGTAGGGAATAACTTAACGTAATACCATTATTTTGATTACTACCTGGGAGTCTTTTATCAAAGTTTTTTCCGAGAATCCTGATAATACCCTAGCTTGTTATACCTTGATAGAAAGCTAAGGTAAGCTAACCGTAGATATTTTTAAGATTAACTGCAGCACAACTGTCGTCGACTTATTTTTTAATATCGAAGAAAGAATTTTTTTTTTCGACTTTGTTTATTTTATACTGTTCATCGTCTACTACGACTCAGTTGGTACAACTACTTGCAATTTTAGTGTTCAGAATAATTAAGCAACTAATCTTCTACTCAAAAATACCAAATCTAAATAACTTAGGGGCACAAAACTCAAAAAAAGAGGACAATAGAAAAAAAACGGCAATTTTTATAAAAACTGCAACTAACTTAAGTTAACTAACTTAACTTATCAAATCCCAGCCCTAACAGCAACATACTGCAAGACCAAAAAATATTGTGAGCTCCTTTTGCGTTAACCTGAACGCAGCCGTTAAAAATAAAAATGATTGACGGTAGGAAAATAACTTTTAACTTTGAGACGACCATCACCTCAGTCTCCCTGTAACCACATACCCTTTCAAGACTAAAACAAAACCTTTAAAATTATTGATAAACGTGAGTTACATTCGTAAAAGATGTTTCATTTCTAGGTATCTATTACTGTTAATAGCTATTATTACTAGTTTATTATTAATAAATATGTATTCCAATAACTGTATGACAGCATACTTTAACTATTTCAATATAGGAAGCTGTGTCTCACGCAATGAAAATTTCAAATAGTCACCAAGGTCGAGTTTTGGTTGCATTCCCCCGGTTATATTGTCACCGATCCGAGGAATGTATCCGTAATCCCCTGGGCGGTACACGTGCCAACACTTTGAAATGAAACACTTTTTTACAGATTAATTCGCGTTTAATTTACTATTTACATAGTTTTTATATTATCCTGACGTTTCAAACCCTTTACAGGGTCCGTGGTCACAGGGAGATTGAGGTGTTTGTCGTATCATAGTTAGAAGTTATTTGCCTACCGTCAATTATTTTTATATTTAACTGGGTGCGTTCAAGTTTACACAATACGAGCTAACAATATTTTTAGGTCTGGCAATGTGTTGCTGTTGGGGTTGGGATTTGATGAGCTGTATGATGGGGTCCCAGGCAGTTGGTAAATTCCAACCATCCCCTCTATTGAAATTTCGATGTTTTTTAATTTCAATAGCCTCACGTATCATCCTAGGGATGAATCGTTGTTCCTTGGCGAGTATTTGAGGTTTGTCAAATCTGATGTAATGGTTGGGTCCCTCGGGAGCATGTTCACACACTGCAGACAACATGCTAGAGCTCGCTTAAACTTCAGAAAACAATACGTGCCAACACTGCCAAAGATGCCGGCTCGTCTAACATCATCAGCCTATTAACGTCCCACTACTGGGCACAGGCCTCCCACGTGGACAATAGCACGTGGGGATATTGGGCCATAACCCACCACGGTGGTCCAATGCGGGTTGGTGGGTTTTAACGACTGTCATCTTACAACAACAACCGGGACCAACGGCTTAACGTGCCTTCCGAAGCACGGAGGAGCTCGAGAAGTTTTTTTAATTTGGTCACCCATCCAGCGACCCGGCATTGCGAAAGTGGCTTAGCGAGCAAGATCGCAAGCCGAACGCGCTAGCCGCTGCGGCATCGAGCTCTGAGCACATGCGCAGTTGTAATTTGGAGAAAAGTGGACTATGGCTGTAGACTGCCGATGCCTAGCCGATGCGATGGCGCAGCGGCTAGCGCGTTCGGCTTGCTCTGGCTCATCTAACGCTAAAAGTTAATACCATCATACCTACATAGTTTCACGACATATTATCACTTGGGGGTTAAAGTTACTCGCGTCCGTAGGTTAACCCTTAAGACCCTACACGTAACCCCTGGGTGGTGCTAAATGAGTGAAACTGACTGAGCGGTAAGCCTAGTTCGCACTTCTGCTAGTAATTTATTAGAATTGAGATGCATTGCTTCGTCACTTTGCTAATTTAAATTGTATTTTCAAATAAGCAAACTAGCGAAGCAATGTACTTCCACTCGACCAAAATACTAGCACAGGTGCGAACTAGGCAGTAGAGCCACGCTGCGTTGCAGCACGCATGGGGTTCGCCTGGGGTAATACCACCATCTCACGAATATCCAACGTAAAATAATGCTGTTGTGTTTCGTCCGGCCAGTGAGAGTTCCGGATCCCCCCCTAATCCTTTCTTAAAGGTCGGCAATGCATCTGCGACTCCTCTGGTTTTGCGGGTGATTGCTCTCCATCGAGTCTTGTCTCTTCTTATATAAAAAAAAATCCCCAAAGGCTTAGTCAGAGACAAGGCAATGAGGACCGCAGAAGCAGTCCATTACCATAGTCCACGTTTCACCACATTACTACAGCACATGTGCTCAGCGTAATAGGTGGGGAGCCCGTCGCTGCTCTATGCTGTTGGATGTATGTGCAGCAGACTAATCTGTTAGTCGCCTTTTACGATACCCAAGAGAAGAGATGGGTCGGTAGTAGGTATTCTATTAATGAGCCGCCACCACACAGCTAATAATCTATCTATCTTTTGTTTTGCCTATCTAGCTTCGATCAACAATACCAACTAGATAACGCGTCACGTACAAAATCAAAGCTAAATTCTGTCCACGTGAATAAATACTTTTTCAAAGCAATAAATTACTCCTGTCATTTAAAAAAGCCGTAGTGAAACACCAAAACATAAAGTACTTATTCCTGTTATTGCCTTCCGAGAAAATAAGAGCTCACTTCTCAAGTGTGCTCTTATTTACCGAGACACATTTTTAGCGCCGACCTGACATCTAGTTGTATTGTTGATCGAGGCCTACTAGAGTTAGAAATTTGACATAAGCTCCATAAAAATTATGTCAAATTTAATTAAAATTAATTAAAGCTATTAGGCGAAACAACACCTAGATAGGTTATTGCCATCACCCGTTAGAGGTTAATATCGACGGCGCTAAACGCCTGTTCCCCTTGGCCCATAACCGTGTTTTACATTCCCAAAATCCAGGACCTAAGATATAAATAGCCTGGCATTTTTAGAGATTGGATATCGTCTCCCTAACTATGTAAACTGGCGACCGGTTGTTGTTATGTTATGGTTTCTGGCGTTATCAAATTCTGAGTAAGTTAAATGTTATTACTAATACGGAAGAATCTAGAGTGATTTAAAAATAATCAGGAAAATAAAATTTCGGTTTATATTGACTGCAGTTTTTGTTTAGTTTTGATTGAGATTATGGAAACAGAGTTATGCGAAGAAGGGAATTGCTGCCTATAGTTTTGCCTTCTTTGGCCTTTATAGCGTTACTGAGCACATACGCAGCGAGGAACTTTTGGTTTCAGCCGTAGTGAATGACCAAAAAATTTCTGAAGTTTTCTAGGGGCTGGCATCACGCAAGCGTGTTTTACCTTACTAGATTTTTAAAGCGTTCGAGTAGGATGATGAGAAAGAAAAAATACCGAGGGAGCATCTAAAAGAATTGTGTAAATTCAACACTTTTCGCAATATCTTTCAAGTGCATGTAAATTGCTTTGCTAGTTTGCTTATTCAAAACTCATCTTAAAATATTGAAATTAGCGAAGCAATGTACTTCTACTTGAACGGTATTGCTAAGTATACAATGAGCCTCCTACGTTACTCCAAATAATGAAATTTCAATTCGGGCACATCGATCGCTTTCACGGAACACCATCAATTCGATTCGGACGCGCGATGACGTCGCCACCGGTAACCTTTTACATAGTTAGAGCTCGCAATACGGCCATTCGGACCGACCGACGACCGCCCCAGGTAATGGTGGGCAAAGCTAACAAGATAACACCCGACCGCCGATCCCTTTGTTCCCGCCTGCTATGCAAATCGCCCCTGCCTTATTATGCGAATAATTGCACCATTTTTTTGTTAGTATGTATGTATGTATGTATGAAACGAGCCAGCGTTTTGTTAATTACACCCGAACGCGGAGTGCAGCCATGCAACGGCGATGTCCGTTCCCCTGGCTTTGTGCTAAGGCGCTGCGCAAACGTAGACACTTTCTGTCGTCGACACGGTACACTTTCTACAGGGGTGTAGCTATCGCCGTATCAGTATACGGGGCCCCCGGGCTAGAGGGGCCCCTAAGATATATACGTACAGTCACGAGCAAAAATATGTAAACAATTGTAACTATTTAATACAATGGAATAAGAGTCAAAGTGCATAGATATTGGTGCTCGTGACATAGTTTCACAAATTCCCAAAGGGTTAGTCAGAGACTAGGCAATGGCGGCCGCAGAAGCAGTCAAATGCCATAGTCCGCACGTTTCACCAAATTACAACTGCGCATGTGCCCAGAACGTATGTGGTAAAAATATCTTAGAACTTCTATGGGACAGGAACAGCTATCAGATTTCTCACTATTGTCTGATTTACCGAAATCAGCTATAGATAATTTAATAAAAATGCCAGACAAATGTACTGAATTGAAATTGTTTGGCTAACTTAGCTCCTAGGAGCAGCGCCCTCCTACAATTTTGATACAGGGCCCGTCTAAAGCAAGGCAGTGTCCGGTAGAGGCAACATAAAAGTGTCTACGTTTGCGCCTCGCCTAAGTATACCATTGTTGTTAGCATTTAGTATTCTAACAGTTTCCGCTTGCAACTACTTGGGGTCGTAACAGGTTTTGTTTTCTATGAGTTGGAGTAATCGACCGTTGATGAGGGCATTCGTATACCTATGTACCGAACTGGACCTCACCACTACCTAGTAAAGCTTAATCGCATACTTTTCCTTAAAACTTTGCACCGCTTATGTTGTTGAGGCAATTTCACATTAAAAATGAATGAATTTTTTTTTTTTTTTTTATATTGGCAACGGGTAAGCGCTTGGCCTTCATCTCACCTGATGGTAAGTGACGATTAGGCCGAAGGTGGAAGCGCGCTTCACCCGGAATCCTCAACCACTGAGGAACTGGCTATCTTATCTCAAACTGCCGGAACACAACAATGCTATAAACATCGTTGTTATGGCGACAGACTTAGATAAGATGGTGGTAGCTAGCCAGGCGGACTTAACAGCCCTACCACCAACCAAACCGAGCACACAAAGATGTACCCCCCGCTGAGAATCGAACCCGGGACCTCTGGATCTGAAACAGGTAGCTTAGCCACTAGACCACAGAGGCGGTTAAAAAAATTTAATTAATGTCTCAATAAATCCTTTTAAACTTTTAAATTTGATAAATCGGAGGATACCAAGTGGTGACTGCATCAAAGTAACACGATGTAGGTACCTAAAATACCAGGAGAGAACGCTGTCTGGATAAGATGGGTATTTGGTACGGGCGGAAAGAGAGGCGCATAACAGCCATTAAGAGGAAATATTATGTAGGATAGGATATGGTTAGCAGAGAGAAAGGACAATGGCGAAATCATTGCTGAATAATTTCTTTAGCGTCTATAAACTATTACAACTACGGATGAAATAAATTCGTAAGATTTTTGAAACCATAGGAAAAACCTGTCTAAGTCTCGAAATAAAAACAAGTTTAAAAGACACGTAAATTACTAGTTAGTGCTGTTCTGTTTAGGGCAATGACGACGTTTTATTTATTTTTTTCTCTTAAATAATGGCTTCGTGCGGTCAGCATATTTAGCCAGTATATTAAAGTGAATATTTTCTTTGCATAAAGTAAAAGTAGATGATAATGAGTGATAATTAACGTTTAATGGTAAATGATATTCCCCAAACCGCTTGAGACTCAATAAAGCTATTGAGATCTCACACGGACTTCTTGAGAGAATTTGAAAAGTGATGTTGGACTGTTTTGTTTTATTTGCCAACACTCATGCACGTTCACGAACACATCAGTAAATAATCCACCATTATTTCACATTAATATTCGACAAAACACAAATTATAGAAAATAAAACAAAGCTGCAGACTGACGGTTTACTTTCCCGCCAAGAAGTCCACGTTTTTATTTTTAATTCGGCAAAACGTTTTTTTTTTATAATTTGTTCCTTGAAGGAACAGGCTAAGGTCAGAGACTACTGCCTAGTCATTAGTTAGTTAAAATCACGTTTTTATTATTATAAGCCTATATTTTCCCACTTCTGTGAAAGGCCCACCCTCCCCTCTTTCCACTTTTCGCGGTCTGTTGCTTGTGCTGGCCAATCCTTGAAAGGATAACACAACTAGGTAGGTAAGTACCTACTTGTTTTATCCAATTATGATAAACATAACGGGTGCGTATCATTTCATATAATGACAAATGAACTAATTTCAAAGAACATAACGTTCATTGGATATAATTTTTACTTGATCTAAATACACTTCCTATAACAACATTACGTATATTATTCATTTGATATAATACTCATATTCTCTAACAACTTATGCTATAAAGCTATATTGATAGAATAATCATATTCTATATCTTCATTTGATATAATTTTTGCTTAAAAATAAGAATACCATTTTAACCCTAAATTGATTTCAAATATTGTCTTAAAAAGTTAATACGTTGTGTTTTCGTTATGGTTGTGCTAAAAACGTCAGTGACAGAAACGAATCGCGGCAAAACCGACTCCACGTAGACTTGTCTGCTAGAGTGTAATTTAATCCCGCGTAGGCGCGGAGGGACGAGGCAGCCCACGAGCTGAGGAGCAGGTAGGTGGGTTTAACGCTCGCTTCGGCTTGCTGGCCGGCTTCGCCGGCCAGCCTCAGCCGCGGCGGTGAGCGAAAGCCATCTGCGACGACTAGCTCGTGTGGGACCGCCGGAGTCCCGCAGCGCCGGAGCCGTGACAGAAAACATGCCTGCTTGCATGCTGCATGTCTGTTTGCATGCTGCATGCCTGCTTGCATGCTGCATGCCTGCCTGCATGCTCCATACATGCCTGCATGCTGCATGTCTGCTTGCATGCTGCATGTCTGCTTGCATGCTGCTTGCATGCTGCATGCTTGCTTGCATGCTGCTTGCTTGCTTGCATACTGCTTGTTTATTACATGAGTAATGTTTTATATCATTTGATTATTATATCAAATGTTCATTATATCAAAAGTACATTATATCAAAAGTACATTATATCAAAAGTACATTATATCAAATGAAATTATAGAATCTAAAACTATGTTAAATGTTTATTATATTAAGTTAGTCGTTATATCAAATGAAATTATATTATCTGAACGTTAGACCATAAGTATTTATATCAAACATTACACACCCAAACATAACCTCCAAAACTTTGAATTGAAATATCTATAATTGTAGACTTACTAGAGAAGTAAAACCAAGACCATGTTGTTCAGGATTACAAACTCTATATCAACATATTTTTAAAATTTATAGACGCTTAAAAAAAGAGTTGACAAAAGTTTGTGTGGGAGTTCGCTAATGTCCTTTAACTCTACACATATTAGTGTTAAACCGCTTATCTTCACATTGCGAGAACATAGGTAGGTACTACTAGGTACTCATGAGCATTTCAGTATTAGCGCAACGCTGTCTCAGGTTACTACGAAAAAGTTTTAAAACACCTAAATTATTTGAATATTAGCGGCCCGCCCGCCGCCCGCGACTTAATCTGCGAATACACCCCGAACCACGTGAGAAATTTCCAAAAATGTTCTTTAGCTAAATGAAGAAGGGGTGCAGTCATTCTGAACTGTCGCCCGAACAAACATTGGTGGCTATTGATTTTTATTTACATAGATAGGAACTAGGAAGCACAAGTGATATTCCGCGCCCCGCTACGCTCGTCAAATTCCGTGCAACGCCACGCTCCGCTCGCGAGGAGCGCTCCACCTAAAATGGGCAGGGCGAGGAGCGCAGCGCATAATGGTAGTCGGCGACCGCTTTGTAACAGCGGCTGTTATTATGCAGATTAACACCGCCGGGAATTTGTTCAAATATCGTAACAAGCGCTCCTCCCGGCGCCGGCGCCGTTCGCGACCATAATTTACGATACGAGCCTCTGGAATGTGTCGGCGTTCACTCCTTTCACGGGTTTCGGACCCGTTTTGGTACTCGTAGGTTTCATGGTGCGCGGCCAAGGGATCCGTGGCGATTGCCTTGGAACACTCCAAGGCGGATAAAATGTTATTTGAACGTCCTTGTCTACCGTTTAAGCTGCGGCTGCGATGCATTCATTTGGTGTGGTAGTCGGTGTTGTTAGACGACATTCTTGACAGTAACTGTGCGTATTTATGTCTTATCTAATTACATATGAATTAAGCATCAAACGAGGAATTCAATTTTTTGTAATGTGATGGATGACTGATGGGATGGATGGCATGTCTGTTGTGCATCATTATATTATATTTATTGTAGTTATTCCATGTTGCTAAAACATTAAAAAATTTCCAGCGCCATTAAACTTTTAATCATTGTTGTGGATAATTTAATAATTAGATATTTAAAATATCATTTACGTTGATCCAATGTTAAACTGAAGCTTTTCACTCGTCAGACGTAGGTATTTTAATCACCACATTTGCAAGATAGGGACGATTTATATTAGAGCGGGACGTGCCCACGGAGCGTGCCCCGTCCGGGCCGTTAGGGCCCGGACAGGACACGGATCATGCACGGTAATATGAACTGCTTCTTACAAAATGTATGCAACGTCTCAAATCAGTGGCGCCGTCCGGGCCCGCAAGGGGCCCGGACGCTCCGTGCACGTCCCGCTCTATTATAAATCATCCCTTAGTACCATCACCGAAGCTCTTCTACTATCCGGTGACGGAGACGACATCGATACCAGAAAGCTTGCAGTTTTTAAGGACCTTTGTAGTCAGACTGAAGATTATGAAAACTTGATCTTTCTCTTAGTCTTTTTCCTTCCTTCTTCTTTGTTAGCAAATATGCAGTGCAACGATAATTTTCGTTATACAACTCAGAATTGGTACCGAAAACCTCTTTTGCTAATTTTCCTGCAGATAATTGTACATTGATTATCAAAATTTATTTTTGCAACTAAATAAGTATTAAGAAACCTTAATCTTAATCTTTTTTTCTTTCCTACTTTTTTGTAAGCAATAATCTTAGTCTTTTTTCTTTCCTTCTTCTTTGTAAGCTAATACGAAGTGCAACGATAGTTTTCGTTAAGTATACAACTCAGAATTGGTTCCAAAACTTCTTTTGCTGATTTTCCTGCAGATAATTGTACCTACATTGATTTTTTTATATATATAAGCAGGAAGCAAGCGAGCAGGCGGGTCACCTGATGTAGAGCAATCACCGCCGCCCATGGACACCCGCAAAATCAAAGGAGTCGCAGATGCGTTGCCGACCTTTAAAAAAAGAATAGGGTTAAGGAAGGAATAGGAATTGTGAGGGGGTGGGGGGAAGGGGCCTCCGGAACTCCCACTTACCGGACGAAACACAACAGCACCAAGTGCCATTTTTTCTCGCCGGTTATTCGTGAGAGGGTGGAGCCCGGGCGAGCCGGCCCAATGCGTATTGCAGTGTTGCAACGTAGCGTGGCTCTACCACTTAGTCAATGTCACTTAATTATTATCATTATCATTAACATTTATTTTTGTAACCCCTCGCTGTCTTTAATATACTTTGTAAATGACTGAGAACCGCCAGTTACCTTATATAAACAAAGTTACAATGTAACGGTTTTCAAGCGCATCTCTCCCAGACAACCAAAGACGGAAGAACCGAACTTAGGCCCCAGTAATCGAAGGCACGAAATTTTGAGCCTTCAATGTGAGCAATGCGCTTAGCAAAGTATGGGTACTAACTTAAACCTGAAGATTTTCCTTGTTGGAAAACGCGCGACGTTGAAAAATGGCGCGCCTGCGTCGCGGGTGGCGGCGCGCGGGGCGCGGGGGGCGGGGCCGCGCGCCCGGACCTCGGCCGCATTCCTATGGAGCCTCCGACCCTCGGTCAGGGCTGCCTGCGTGCCAGTCTGTATATCTGGAAGAGCTGAGCTGCCTCAGCTTTAATGTTTAGACAAATGTGGAACGTCGATATAATAGCATTAATGCTGATGAGCTACTCGAATCGTAGCATCTGCTGACTATAACCTTACTCTTGCCTTTGTTAGGCTATATACATACGTATTTGTACCGTGCAATGTGAGCTTCAGCCCTAATGTTAAGCGAGTCGATTGAGGAATCAAAACTGCGTTCTCCACATCGTAAGATCTGCTCACTATACCCACTTACTCTTGCCCTTGCAGGCTACATACGTAATTGGTCCGTGCAGTGTAAGCTTCAGCCTTAATGTTAAGCGGGTCGAATAAGGAAACAAAACTGCGTCGTCTACATAGTGGCATCAGCTCACTGTACCCACTTACTCTTGCCCTTGCCAGGCTACTTCGTGCAGTGTGAGCTTCAGCCTTAATGTTGAGCGAGTTGATTGAGGAAACAAAACTTTTTTTATATTAGAAGGAGGCAAACGAGCAGGCGGGTCACCTGATGGAGAGCAATCACCGCCGCCCATGGACACCCGCAAAACAGAGGAGTCGCAGATGCGTTGCCGACCTTTAAAAAAGGAATAGGGTTAAGGAAGGAATAGGAATTGTGAGGGGGGGGAGAGGGTCTCAGAAACTCACTGGCCGGACGAAACACAACAGCACCAAGTGCCATTATTTCAAGCCGGATATTCGTGAGAGGGTGCAGTATTACCCCGGGCGAGCCGGCCCAATGCGTGCTGCAACGCAGCGTGGCTCTACCACTCAGTCAGTGTCACTCATTTAGCACCACCGAGGGGTCACGTGTAGGGTCTCAAGGGTAAACCTACGGACGCGAGTAACTTTAACCCCTAACTTTACTTCGTCGTCAAATTAGTCGTATCATCTTACTAGTGGGTATCCACTAACTCTTGTATTTGCTTGCGACAACAAAATGAACTGCCATCGTAATTGTTCCGTGTAGTGTGAGGTTATATACTGCTAGTGTTGGCCAGGGCTCGAGTTCTTTAAATCCTATTTTAGGGACTGGACTCGATTTTTCGAGACTGGACTCGTAAATGAGAGCTCAAGCCTTTTTGTCAGAGATAAGACTCAAGAGTACCTACAATATGACTCGAGAACTCTAGTCTTTTTACAATAATATAGAGAGTAGAGACGCTTAAGACGAGTTCATGCTAGTGCCGAAGTCTTTTTAGAAACAGTGAGTTCCATATCCATTCTTTTGATATAAAGTTCTAGGCTATTATATATAGTGTTACACAATTAGGCGTTCGTCAACCACCTCCACAAGCGAGCCAATGCGCCAAAGAGAAAAATTTTAACGAGTTACTACTTCGATCATATGATCGAAGAGTTACTATAATTTTTTATGGAAAATACTTGCCCATGGAGGTGACGCCTTAGCAAAAATTAGTATAATAATTGTATAACAATCAAAAAGGTCAGGTTGTTTTTAAAAACTTGAGTTCCATAATAAAGGTTCAGTTCTATGAGTCGGGTCTTTTTGCATTAGGACTCGACGAAAGGACTCAAGGCTCAGAACTCAGGACTCATTTTAGTCGGAATCTTGCAAGCTCTCAATTAGGACTTAAAGAGCTAGAGTCCTGGCCAACACCAGTTACGGCTTACCATTCTCACAACGAATCGGTGAATCTTATGATAGGAGCAGAGAGGACATGAGTATGTCTTTTAACCCTCAAAATATTTTAGAGTTGACATGGCGTGATTATAAATCCTCACAAATAGAATATCGTCTATCATGGTTCAAAATTGCTATCGTAGTCGAAGTACCTATCGAAACTTTATCATAATCCTAATTAACCATAACGTTTTTCGTTCTAGTCTAGCAGTCGCATAACATTAATTCTTAGCTGCAAGAATATTAATACGATTGGAGTTTTGTTGCCTAACGAGCAAACCATCTGGATTTCCATATTCAGCAAATACTGAAATAATGTTTCCTGCAAATGCTTTATACGGAAAAACCATAGTTAAGAAAAAAAAAGTAGATGATTTTATTGACTGTTGAGTGTCATAGTAAAATAAGAAGTAGGTACTTTCCGAAAATTCGTCTTTTTATTGCCCCAACATTTTCTTCTCTGCTTTTGTTCATAGACTTGTTTTTTCTAGTGCTTTTGTATCCGTATCGCTACGTATCTCTACAGAACGCAGCCCTACTGTATGACCACCAGTTTGCTGCTTTCCCCATGGAATGCTATCTAAATACACGCCTGACCGTACCTTGGGGCTAATTGATTTTGTGCGAATTCTAAGTTTAGTTTCGTCTGAACTATGACTTGCTTGTCCATTTTGTCAAATAGACCATCCACAATATTTGCTCCTACATAAAGTCTTTGAACATCTTTGGCACTACTAACATCCATTTTTAAGCTACATACAGTTATTCTTTACAACTAGATAATAATATATTATTTTCGTATTCTGACGGTTGAGAATCGCACATTTCATGTTAAATCTGATTTAATTCAGATTTGCAACCAATCTGTCATAAGTTATGTATCTGTATCGCTCTGCCTCCACATGTCGCGTATCAACATATAAATGGTCCTATAATAAAGTGTCAATAAATTCTGCTGACCATATTCGTTTAAGTATGCAAACAGCAGTGCGAATAGTTCATCGTCGAGAGCAGCGTAAACGCACTTCGTGACGTTTGATTTGTGTTCGTCCGTCTTTTTCACATCGCGTAGGTGCAAGAGGGAGGCTCCAGAATGTTGCGAAGCCACGGGGCCGGATTCGTCGGCTCTGGATCGTTGCACTTGTTTTTACGCACGCGCCCGCCGTGTGGTGCATGACCCCGTTGGAATGTACCACGTGCACTAGCAATGGAATGCGCAACTGTTTGCTTTTTCTTTTTTTTTTCACCGCGCCGCCGCCACAAACAATACCTTTTCATACTATTTCATAACGAATTCTTTACTAACGCGATACTTTCTAAAACAGTCGCTCGGGTTTACGTTTTGACATTTTTTTGCTTTGTTTGAAGGAATGTTTTACGAGGTGGGGCAGGCGGTTTGACAAAGCGCTCGGACGGAGATTATGTCGAAATAAATGAGATACGACGCGATGCGTACCTTTCGATTTTATTGAAACGTCTTGCCGTGTAATGTTATCAAAACATTTCTGGGTAACTGTGCGGGGAAAAAACAAAAAAGTAGTTTGATTGCTTACGTTTACGTTAACGAGTATTCGTGAAATTGGGTGCGCGCATACGGGTGTACGGCTAATGAATGCGTTGGTTCCTGATCGGTGGTTGGAAATAGAGCGCTGAGCTGTAAACGGCGTCCATAAACCGTCGGACAGGCGGAAGGGCCCGGCGACGACGACGGCGGAAAGCGGTGCCGGAAGATGCGCCGCCGCCGCTCTAGATGCGCTTTACGATTTCCTGCGCCCGCGCCGCCGGCCGCCGCCGCGCCGACGCGCCGGCCGGCGCTAATCACCGCTCGCGATTGTTCACACGTCCAACTCAACGGATTGATGGATTGCTCTCAACTGTACACAAGATACTCCTACTAATAAGTAGGCGTACGATTTTTGTTTCAGCTATTATACTGAAATATTGCTTACGTTTCCGACTATGGCTATTTAGGTAAACTGTGAGCTACATGGAGATATTCATGAGCACAACTGGGACTGCCAATAAGATCTTTATGATAATTTACCGAATCCTCTTAAGAGTTGCACCTTTTACTAAGAAAGAATTGCGATTAACAGATTCAACACTTGTAGCTACTCATTACTCTAAACAGTTGTCAACTTATACTTATTGTACCTTTCTTTTTTCTTGTGACCGCTTCCCAAATCTTTGGATAAAAAGTTACACCATTTTACACTCTGTAATTCGCAAATATTCCCATTCTCTCTTCTTAACACATTGAATAACCCCTAGCTTGATTCTAATGTGTTTCAGGACCGTCGCGTTTTACACGGTCTTTCTAAAATATCTTTGTCTTTATTATACTTACCCTGATTTTATTTGCTGCCAACTTCAGTGAGTTTTCATGCCTGCATTTTGTCAAAAAGTTCAAGCTATTTTAGTAGGTAATTATGTTCTTTCTCAACGTTCGCGTCACAACTTATAGAGAATCAGGAAGAATATGTTTACAATACGAAACAATACATACATATCCATCAATTACGATGTTGGTTATGATTGATAAATCAAAATGGAATTCTTGTCGTCTGTGGCATATCGTAACGAATTAGACATTAATCCAACGTTTAGATAGTTCCACGTTTAGATCTAACCACATCCTTCCAAATACATATCGATTATGCTAAAGCGTAAGATATGTTTCCAATAATTTTCTGCAACATGAAAGTTTGGTATTTCGATTAATTGATTAATAATTAGCTTTGGACGACTCCGTGAAATGTTGCGGTAAAGTTGCTGTCTAGAATTTAATTAACACACCGACGTTAATATGCGCTTTATATAACCTTTTTTTTTTTTTTTTTTTTTTTTCCCGGTGTAATCCCTGCTTATGGATTCCAGCCTCCAGAAGGGAGACTGGATATGTGGGACTCTCCCGTCCCCCTTTCCACGACGTAATCGCCGGGCGAGAGGGAGGGGCCTACCCACTAATCACCGGGGGTCCAAACTCCGAGAGCGTAAGGCTTGAAGTGGCGGCCACGGGACCTAATCCACTTGGGCAATGACCACGCGGAGCCACCCCGTCGCCGTGTGCTAACCTATAACCGCCGCCTGAGGCAGCTGTTACGCGCCAGCACACGGCGACTACGCGCGCGAAAGGCACAACACAAAACCCCCATAGAGAAGGGGGACGAACACAAGACCGGCCAGCATGCTCGGTTGCCCGGGCATGCTGACCAGACACACAGAACTCCACAGCACGCGCCTACGTTTCCGCGGGCGTGCACTGCAGACACACCCCCCATCAGACCTACCGGGCACCTGGGGTGGTATAATAAAACACCCATACCGGTGCCCAGCAGTCAGACCCACAACAACACACACGCAGAAGACAAAACAAGAAATCGCCCCTACTCGGCGCTGGCGCCCGGATCCGGAGGATCGTCCGCCACCTCCATGGGCCCGCTTGACCCTTCCTCTCTTGGAGGGGGGGGGGGGGGGGGGGGCTTACTCCACGGACGCTTTATATAACCTAAAGCAAGTGTTGTTAAAATTAATTTTAGTAGAATTATTTACAATAGTTTGTGACTACTTTTGATTATCTCTGTATGGGCTTCTATTTTCTCCTTTTTATTCAAATACCACTTAAGTGGCAATCAGGCTTACGGCTTTCCTGATGGTCAGCTGTCACCGTAGCCTATGAACGTTTGCAACATCAGTGGTATAACACACGCACAGCCGACCCTGAATACTTATCTCCTTAATCTCCCTCTTCATTACGATTCTGCAAAGCTGACGTTTGACATCAGCTACTTGCGTCACGGCAATTGCATAAGTGTCGCGCCGAAGTTCTAGATAGTAACAATTACTTGGTTGTTACGGCCGGGCGCCGGCGCAGGCGCATGCGTCACGGCTGCCTCCGCGTCCGCGTCATTTCAACCTAATTGCCTGTTATACACGTGGCCTAGTGCACCGACTCAGTAAAGGGTTTATCAAGGTTTTTTTGTACCGTTTTATTGAAGCTGTGTGATGGCGGCTCATTATAATAGAATACTACTAACCCATCTCTTCAGTTGTGTGTCGTATATGGCGACTAACGGACTAAAGACTGCACTTACATACAACAGCATAGAGCGGCTATGGGTTCACCACATGTAACGCTAAACGGGTCCATATTGGCTCACCTAAATTTCTTTACCCGAAATTGTTCTTCCTACCGATTTGTAATTCGAATGATCACTCTTCCTAAAATTTTTCTACCTCAAGTTTCCATTCATACAATTTGTAGTACTACCGACGATGTTCATAACACTCATGTTTCCGAATATTGTAATGAATAATATCACTAATATATTTAAACTCCTGCTGTTGTTTTTCATAACGCTTTTATCCCTAAAAATAATTTCCATTACCTACAAGAGTAGGGCAGCTAGTATTTCTGTTGTCTAATAAAAAAAATACCTTTATTATTAAAATTTTGCATTCACAATGCTATATAGATATAGGAAAAATGTTTACTAGAAAAAAATCAACCAGTCTCAGGAAAGCTCGAATGGGACTCGAACCCATGACCTTTGGATTGCCGGTCCACTGCTCTAACCGCTAAGCTACCGAGACCCCAGAAGACTCGTTGAATTCTTTCTAGTAGTTGATGATTTACGCTGCAAGCCAGTAGTATTACGTCACTGTGAAGGCTTACCTACCCTCACAGTCGAAAGAAAAACTAAGTATTGCAAGTATTTAACAATCGATTAAGATGTAATTGCTTATAATTATTTCTCTTTAAGATCTTTATTATTGAAATTTGGCATTCACAATGCTAATATATAGGAAAGATGTTTACTGGAAAAAAGTCAACCAGTCTCAGGAAAGCTCGAATGGGACTCGAACCATGGATTCATTGAAAAAAAAAACCACGAAATTCAAGACAATCGATTGTCTTAAATTTCTAACCTATCACGTGACCTACAGGAGTAGGGCAGCCAGTATCATCAATCATTTGAATAATAGTGTAAAAGACGGTTATATTAAGAAAATATAGGTAAACAAATATTAGATGTTTATTGCTACTGACATCATGAAGGTAAATGATTCGGAATTATGAACATTAGAAACAGAGTAGTTTGGAATTGTGATTGTTAGGATAAAAAATGTTAGGAAGAACATTTTCGGAGTTGAAAGTTTAGGTGAACTTTGGCGCACCCACACTGAACACATGCCATGTCCAGAGAGCTGAGTGTAAGTTTGTAAATGTGCAAACGTTACTATCGCGTTTGTGATAAGAGTTTTGATTCTCGATCTTATTTACTTAGCATTAAGATCTATCTGTCAAAACTTAACTCTATCGCGATAGTAACGTTTGCTCATTTACAAACTTACACTCAGCTATCTGTTGTTATTTGGGGGAACGGGGGGACTGTAGTAGTGGAGTGCTTTTGCAGTCCCCATTGGCTAGTCTCTGACTAATCCTTGAGGAGCTCGATGGCGCAGCAGCTAGCGCGTTAATTCGGCTTGCGATCTTACTCGCTAAGCAACTTTCGCAATGCCGGGTCGCTGGATGGGTGACCAAATTTAAAAAAACATCTCGAGCTCCTCCGTGCTTCGGAAGGCACGTTAAGCCGTTGGTCCCGGTTGTTGTCGTAAGATGGCAGTCGTTAAAACCCACCAACCCGCATTGGGCCAGCGTGGTGGGTTTTATGGCCCAATATCCCCACGTGCTATTGGCCACGTTTGAGGCCTGTGCCCAGCAGTGGGACGTTTATAGGCTGATGATGATGGTGTTGGTGACTAATCCTTCGGGGATAGGGTTACCATTTAGGAATTTGAAAAGTCCTTACAAAAAGCCTGACATTACGATAAAACTCCAGACTTTTTAGTCACAAAATGGAAACATTTCTCACTTTTTATGTTTTGTTTTTATTTATACGAGAAGTTATATAGATTAAAGACTTATTTGAAATTACTTAAAATGTAGTTTTGTTACTCATAGGTATTCTAAAATCCGGACAAATTAATGAGCCGGACATAGTAAGGACTAGAGCCAAAAAATTCGGACATGTCCGGACTAATCCGGGCGGATGGTAACTCTATTCGGAAAATGAAAGGAAGAACATTTTCCGAGTTCCGATTATCGGAGTTGAAAATTTAGGTGCATTTTGGCACACCCACGCTGAACACAATGTCATGTCCAGTTGTTATTTGGTGAAACGGGGACTGTGACAGTTAGTGCTTTTGCGGTCCCCATTGCCTAGTCTCTGACTAATCCTTCGGGGATAGGGTTACCATTTAGGAATTTGAAAAGTCCTTACAAAAAGCCTGACATTACGATAAAAGTCCGGACTTTGTAGTCACAAAATGGAAACATTACTCACTTGTTATGTTTGGTTTTTAGTTATATGAGAAGTAATAAAGATTAGAGACTTATTTGATATTATTACTTAAAATTTCGTTTTGTTACTCATATGAGCCGGACATAGTCCGGACTAGAGCCAAAAAGTCCGGACATGTCCGAACTAATCCGGGGGGATCGTGAGTAATAAGTATGTATAGGTTTTACTGTAGCGAATGTTGTGAGTGGCTGCCACGCCACCAGAACGCTGAGTGTAAGTTTGTAAATGTGCAAACGTTACTATCGCGTTTTATTTAAGTTTAGACAGATAGATCTTAATGCTAAGTAAATAAGATCGAGAATCAAAACTCTTAACTCTTAACTTTTATCGTAATGTCAGGCTTTTTGTAAGGACCTAACACGATTAATTTTTGTAAGTAAGTACATATCTACTTACTGCTTGACGTTTCGGCCGCGATGCTGCGGCCGTGGTCACAAGCGAACTGGCGGTGCGCGGCGTCGTCGGCTCGGGCGGGTATTTGTTTCTTCATCCACCCTCCCACGTTTACTTAAATTGCCACAGTGCAATGAATCGTCAGCATCACGACTCCGGCACACTACACTAACAGTATCGGAATTTCTTTTCATAGACAGATGTTGCGGTTTGCATTTGCTAATCACTGGATTCCACGCTGATGATAATTTAAACCCGTCCTCCCGATTGAAATGTTTATATTTATTTTCTTTTTCTGGCCCTTTATACGAGGTGAGAAGTACCTTTACCTTGTCGGCAAGGTGAGGATGGTTAGTACGGCAAAATTCTGCTTCACTCTGGATCTTCGTATCAAAACTCCACTTCCTCTTAAATTAGTCATTTGCCTACTTCACTATAAAGAAAGCCATGATGCCTCTAAGAAAAACTTGGAAACAGCTCACTCTACAACATAAGAGTTCGCAAGAGGGAATTCCTCTTAAACAGCACTTTTCTACGAGACAGTTCACGTAAATCGGATTTAAAGGACACTACCAAGGTTGATTACATGAAAAATACCATTACCGAGCTAATAATTCTTGAAATGAAACACTTTTTTACAAACATATAGCCGACGTCAAGCATAGGCGCGAAAATAAGTCTGCAGTGTGAGAACACGTTTTCGAGGGACCCAACCATTACATCAGATTTTACAAACCTCAAATAGGTACTCGCCAAAAAACAACGATTCATTCCTAGAATGATACGCGAGGCTATCGAAATTAAAAAACATCGAAATTTCAATAGAGAGGATGGTTGGAATTTACCACCTGCCTGAGACCCCATCATACAGGTCATCAAATCCCAGCACCAAAGCAACACATTGCCTACACCGACCTAAAAACATTGTTAGCTCGTATTGTGTAAACCTGAACGCACCCGGTTAAATATAAAATTATTGACGGTAGGGTCGGTAGGCAAATAACTTATAACTATGAGACGACCAACACGGTCCACGACGGTTTGAAACGTCAGGATAATATAAAAAAACTATGTAATATAGTAAATTAAACGCGAGTTAGTCCGTAAAAAAGTGTTTCATTTCAATGTGTAGTGCTCGCTTAAACCTCAGAAAACAATATCTAATAATTCTTAAACGTAACCGCCACTTGCCTCGCCAAAAAAACGAAATTGTTATGGCGCAAAATTTGTGTAAGTTTGTGGTAGTTATCCAGGTGGATCCTAGACCTCTGGGGACATAGAACGTTGATTTACCACTACTTTGCAAAGTCAGTTTCATATTCATATCATTCATTCAGATTCCGGGTGAAGCGCACTTCTACCTTCAGCCTTATCAGGTGAGATGAAGGCCAAGCATTTACCCGTAGTAATGTATAAAAAAGGTGTTTTTCTTTCTTTCAGTGATGCAAAAATAACAATACTATAATTATCATTATAATCATAAATACATTATGATCACGACATGAAAAATTATACAAGTTATAGTAGTGACGAAGAGGCTTTGGTTCATTCAGCTTTTGGTGTTCGTTTGTAGGCCGTTGATTTACCACTATTTTGCAAAGTCAGTTTCATATTCATATTATTCATTCAGATTCCGGGTGAAGCGCGCTTCTACCTTCAGCCTTATCAGGTGAGATGAAGGCCAAGCATTTACCCGTAGTAATGTATAAAAAAAGAGTTTTTCTTTCTTTCAGTGATGCAAAAATAGCAATACTATAATTATCATTATAATCATAAATACATTATGATCACGACATGAAAAATTATACAAGTTATAGTAGTGACGAAGAGGCTTTGGTGCATTCAGCTTTTGGTGTTCGTTTGTAGATGATCTATCGAGAAATACGTTTAGCGGTATACTTACTACTCGTATTGTACAGAACGAGGAAAAGGGTCACGATGAAGTAACTTTTATGAGTGTCCGCCGCGCGTAGTAAACTTTAAGATCTGATCGTTCATGTTAAACAGGTCAAAAGGGAGGAGGCACGCTGGTGATTCATTGCTGAATGAAACAACTACTTTAAAGCACCACAGGAAAACATGATTCATATCTGTTTGTACAGATTCACTGATTCCCGTCATCTGCACGATTTTTCCGAGTATTGTATGATTAAATTGCACGTTGCGGGACTGAGTAAATCGGTGATTAGTCGCCGGCGCCCTTGACACATTCAATATGAATGGGTGAATCATACACTGTCGTGTTTTGTAGCCAAAGTCCAGTTGTGATTATTTCATATTTATAAAATATATGGTTATAAACTTTCCCGATGTCGATAGTCGAATAATGGCGCACAAAACTTCACTGGCCTTTTGAATTGACTATTTCACATAGTCTCACGGTTCTCTAATCGGGTCGTCGATTGTTCTGTGATATCGATAATTGCCATCCCGAATCGAAAGCATATCGATTAAGCAATTACCGACGATCGCGGCGCCTTTGCCGCCCAAGCAGCCGGCAGCGTGCGTGGGCGCATGACAAGTCTCATTCATAATTCACCTGTTCAACATTCTGCCTTCGCACGGTGATATTACTGGCTTAGCGGCTGGCTGACTAACCGCGATGGCTTGCAAGGTATGCAATTGCTTTCCGAAGGAAATCCGCATTGGCGCCATGTACTCACCTACATGTAGTGACACTCGCATGGGCCGTAAACGATCAGCGGTGACATCATGTGTCGTTAGTTTATGCAAATACCTAGCTAGTGCAGTGAAGGGATATCACGAATGTATTAGAAGACTTAACAATTATAAATACAATGTACTTAGGTTGTGTACCATCACAATTTGTTTTGTTCGTAAACAAAGAGCATAGTGTCTTCAAAATGATTAAGTACAAAAGAGAACCGGCACTTTTCATAGAAAAAAATGCTTATTTTGTATACAATTGAATTTGGTCATAAAGTAAACCTAATATTATTTGCTACCTAAACCAAGTATTGTCTTATTTTTATCGAATCGCGGATAAGAGTTATTAAGTTATTAATATTGTTTAATATTTATTTATTTATTTTATTTATACACAAAACAGAGTCTCAACAAAAAATTAAAAATAACTAGCAACATTTTCTAACATAGGTATGCTGGATCTCCACTCATTTCTGCAAACAGCATGCATAATCGAATACTTAACACTACATAAAAAAACGATAATATTAAACTACAGTAATTAAAAAAAAACTAATAATAACAGTTCAGATTTAAATAACTTAATTAATTAATAATTAAAATTAATAATCAATTAAAAAAAAAACATTACCGAATTCGCTTATACAATCAAAAACTTAATTTGTTAATAAAATAGAAATATAAATGGAATTGGCTAGAACACAAATTATCAAAATTATTAAATCAGAATAAAAATCATTAAAACAATAAATTATAACAAACAATCGCTAACAAACAACACATCAAATAACTGCATACACGTGAACATTGCTTTTTCTAAATGTTACTTTTTAAAAATGACTTCCAACTACCGATTGATAGTTGGCAGATGTCAGGTACTCCATCAGTCCGAGTCAGTAACGCGTTGTATTCCCGGCACATTCTAAATATGGGGTTATGGAAAGAAACGTTATTGTTGCAAAAGGGAACCGAGAAAAGGCATTCATTCTCGCCTGGCAGACCTATTAGGGACTCTGATGTAAATATCGGATGTAAGGGTTGTACTAATTGAGCCACTAAAAACTCTATGTAGATAGGTAAAGTCATGTACTTTGCGTCGGTTCTCAAGGGAGTTTAAATTAAAAAAGCGTTGACGATCGGCGTAGGTTGTGAGCTAGGTGAGATATGAAAACACTGAGTCTTTAAAAGGCAGACATGTTACTCTAAAAATGTCTAACATGGCTGCTTATGTAAACCATAATTCTTTTGCTTTTAAAAAAGTCAAATGTCAACAAATCCGTCAAGTCATGTTTGATTTGACAGCTAGCGGCTGTACAACTGTCATTTGTTGACATATATTGCCAGATAGATAATGAATTACAGATTAAAAAATAAAAAAGTATACAACTTAAGCGTAAAACGCCGGGTCTCCTTTGTTTAAAAGTTTAAGGTTTTTTTAGTCTCCTTTTTGGCTTATTTACATCTTCTTAGCAATATGTTCTTATTCAATAAATTAGTTAAATAAAGTTTTAAAAAAATATAAAGCTCGTGTGAATTTTAGATTTTCTGATTCTCTACTTCTAAATCTTCTAAATATTTAATAATTAAAGTTAGCAAAATTAGTAATAAGGTAAATAGCAAGCTATATTTTGATTAATCGATTATTTTACTGTACTCACAAAAGCACTAAGAAAATGACAAATCTATGTATTCCAAGGCGGTTATCGATACTCCCGTGATTAACATGTTGATTAATCGTCTACTCATTGCGTCGATGACTAAGAGCTGAAGCATGTCCTCTTTTAAATACTGTGCGCAAGGAATACTTCTACATGCTAGTCGTATGACGGGTATAGACAGTTGCTGAAGAAATTCCTTAAGAATAACAAAAGATTATCCTGTTGTCGTGGCGTGGCCCATAATTTTTGAAATATCAAGGTACTGTTTCACAAAAATGTATGATTTGAGTCCTTAGATATGCTTAGTAGCTTTTTAGCTTTTTTAGTTTTCCAACGTTCGTGTGTTTTCTGCGTGTTTGTCGTCTTCAATCGTGTCTCATCTACTGGGATAGTCTGTGATATAGGTAGTCATGCCATAAACTGATGGCAAATCTTTTGTTTTTTTGCTATAGTCATCACTTTACATGGTAGGTAGCGCATGTAATTGTATGAGGGCTTAAAATTGTACCTTCTCTCTTCGTTTCATCCTCTGTTTGCAGCAAAACAATAAGATAGCGATCAGACAGACACCGGCTCGCGACCTTATTAGTTAATTTAGAATGCGGCTGTTTACATTTTTCGCCTTATTGTGACATTTCTGGCGTTTGTCCAGATTGTGGCAATGAATAAGCCGCTCATCACATATTTTGGAAGTGCAATGTGTCTGGGTCGGCCAGTAGGTATTATGCGTGTCTGGGACCGCGATTATTTTCGTTGACTGTGTCGCCACGTGTACATGTCTCAATGTCATCAGTGTATTTTTACAAAATCACTTCTGTTTATTTCAGTTTCTTCTACTCTGAAACATTCGCTCTTATTGTTTACACCATTGTACTTGTTGGGTTTGCTTTTCAAAACGAAAATGACGAATCTTTTCACGTTGGGTTTGCTTTTTAAAACGAAAATGACCAATCTTTTCACGACCACAGACGGCCGTTGATGTCTTTGGAAAGTTCCGTTTCCGATTCCAGCAAAGAAATTGTTTTTCGGAGAAACACAAACTGGTGTTAGTTTTGTTCTGTATTTAGAGTTCTCGCTATTAATGTATGTTTATAGGTGGACGATAACGACTGGTATTGGCTGGGTAATAATGCCCTATTCCTATACCACTGAAACTATCTTCTGTTCGAAGAGCTTAATCATCATGATTTCGAATAATAAGTATTGACTTATCAAATTCTCATGTTTGATACTGATCAAACATACCCGATTAACAATATCTCAGGGCCTTAAACAAAGTTGAATAATGTTAACCTGTTTAACTAGAGACAGGGTTCGGAACTCGGACACAGTCGTCGTCGTGCCTAACCGCATTCCATTTAGTTAGTAATAGGAAAATACTTATGAAATTTACAGCTAACGCGCTCGCAACTTTGTTGTGTCTATGTGTTCCATACATGATAAAATGTAACATATGCCAACCGCTGTGGTTATAGACGAGCCCGTACTGGTTGTGCAATGTCTTTGAATTCCATTTCGAACTCTGATATACGTTGCATACACAACAAATGGTTTGTTAGTAAGTATGTAGAGCGAGTTACATTTACCTTAGGTAGGACCTTTAGTGATGTTGTCAAACATACAACTCCTTGTAAGGGAGCGAGCGATGCGTGCGGTGCGCACTCACAAAGAGCTAACGGTAACGCACCTCGCCACCTGACTTGACAAACAACCTGTGTTTCTCACAGGAAACCGGCGATCGATCAAATCACACCGCCAGTATGCAAACAGACGCATCGGTAGATACGCTGCGCCGAAAGGAACGTTCGGTTGCGTGCGAGCGGGACGCTGATAGGCCGGGTGACGGGCGTGAGATGGACGCACCAAGTCCGGCATCAAATCCGTGCGCGTGCGCTTACGAATTGCATTCCCATACAGGGTAACGGCGCTCGGTCGCCTCGCTCGCTCCCTCCTATGGCGTTGTTGCGCCCTCTCCCTCTCGCAACATGAATGGAGGCGCCATGGAATGCGGTCGCGTGACGTGCACGGCGCCGACGCCGATCTCGTTGCACTTCACCATAGGGCTAGTTCTACCATTGCACTCCTTAATATTCTACATTGCTACCTCATATTGCCTAAATTGGCAGTAAACCCATTAGCGGAAGCTTATATCTAGATTAGCAGTTGGCTCTGCAAAGAATTACAACTGCTTTGAGATTTCACACTGGTTGTTAAATAAGTAGGTAGTTAGTATGTAGCGGGTGAGTAAAAAAGCGATCGGCGAAAAAAGGTACGTAAAATATAGCAAATGGTAATTCTTAGGCTTAGAAATGTTGCTTGCATCAATTTATGAAAAACTTAGTAATTTTGTGACATAATCATAATTAAGTAGGTACCTCAGAAAACTTACATTAAAATAATATCACAACAAAACAGGATACCATGGGTTTCGCGAAGCAGATCTTCCATGGAAGATAGTTTTTACATAAACATACTTTATTGCTATGTACATTTTTCTAAAAATATAATTCTTTATTTAAAATATTTTCCTTCCATCGACCGGTTTTTTTCAACTCGGTATATTTTATTACAGATAAAGTAATGTATGAACGATTTGCGATCAAAGTACGGTGTACCTCTACGGTCTAGTCTAGTTTGATGGTAATGTCGTTGCCTCCTGTGTCTTGTCCCAGAAGCACCGTATTTTAACTCCCTTATCGAGTTATGCTGTTTTGTGTGATAGCACAAACACGTTTAATTGATTCTTGGATGTTTTTTTTATATTCGGATGGTATAGTATACCCAGTGAAGGTCTATCTTTGCTTGCTTCCTTTCAGTCTTGCTCTAGTCGCGACAGTCGCGTCCGCTGGCGTCCCACGATCCTGGAAATGTCATCTTGCTATGGCTTTCTAATTGGTGTGAATGCTAAAGGCATTTGTTAAAAGTATCGTCAGGATTTCCACTTATCTAAAAGCTTCGACGGTGCTACGGAGATTTCTCTGTGCTTGCAGTTTGTGGTCCTGAGCCGTCATCGCTAGAATTGATTATACTGCTTTTGAAGTGCCTACAATACTAATGCTTTTGAAGTGCCTAAATACATAGCCCTACGCCCTGTCGAACTCATCAGAGTTATGTCTAACTTTGCTTAGGACCCTCCCTCTCGCACCCTGTCGGGTGCGAGAGGGGAGAACCCCAAATAATGTAGCGGGTTGCCACAGGCCCGCAAGGATACATTAAGAAGGATCACGGTAAAAAAGAGGTATTCATTATTTTTTTTGGGAGAGGCTTCTGTTGGCCGCCTATAGCGTTGCGTGAACTTAAACTCCCTGAAACGTAATACCAAATATCCCCCTATAGAGGTCTAGCAGGGGATATAGCCTATCGCAAGCGGATCTCCGTTCTCTACTAGTATCATAGGGGAGAGTTAGTGTCTGTTGTTTAGGGCGTAAAACCCCGAACACCTCAGGCAAGGTAGTAAGGACCTAAGCTCGTGTTATTGGTGTTGTGGGTGGGAAAAAAGCCAGTCCAGACAAATGTCAATACCTATTATATGCGCGTGTGTACCGGGTATAAGTGCTGTCGTTGCTTCGGTGTCTTGAACCTATCGGGAGAACTGTGGTAGATGCCAGCGAAGCGGCCACCCGCCCGACCGGTCTGCACCAGCTCCACCTCACCACGACCATGCCCCGGCCACCATCGCAACTAGAATTAATTCTATTTCGAATAATTTCAATAAATTCCGACATATAATTAACATTTACTGGATTCTTGAATGTTGATCGTTTGATTAGTCATTTTAATGATGCCTTTTTACAGTTAGTGATCTGAATGCGGCATAAATTTCGTTTGGCGATCGGTCCGTCTCTCATCTGTCCCGCGTAGAAGTTGGTTAATGTCCTGATATTGATGCGGCTCCACTGTGGAATTCGTCGGCTCTCGTTGTAATCTTTTACGCTTTCCAATGTTCAATATTAATTGCTCTCTCATTCAATAGATATAACATTCCGATCGGCCGTCTCGCGTCTCTCAATGGTGTAGGTATTATATTTAATCAAAAACTTATTTGTCGATCGTATTGGATGTTTCGATGCGTCTCGTCATTGTTTACTTTTTACGCTTTTTGCGTTTTTATGCTCTTGTTTTACGGGTGGCTCGTAAATTGTGTGTTATCGTAATTCGAATTTTGTATTTTGTCCGAAGCTTGCGTTTTGATGAAGTGTTTTTTATTCTTTTGCGAGTGTTGTACAAATTGTTATGCTTCTTATGATGTATGTATGTTGGTTTTAAAGTAAATAGTGAAAATCAGTATTAGCGCTCTTTATCTTTTTTGGCATACACATAGAAATTATAAACAACGCCGTGATTCCTCTGGTTTTGCGGTTACCTATTTTATGGGCGGCGGTATTTTTTTCCAAAAGGTGACCCGTCTGCTCGATTTCTTACTTAAAATTAAAAAAAATATAAAAAATAATAATGAACACACAGTTTGGTCTAACATGCTTTTAAGACTGCGCAACTTTTTACCCACTGCCACTAAAATAGCGCTAACGCAATCGCTGCTACTTTCCGTGCTAGACTATGCTGACGCCTGCTATCTTGATCTCTCGGTGGACCAGCTAAATAAACTTAAACGCCTTCAAAATCTTTGTATTTGATTCATATTTGGCTTGCGCAAGTAAAATCATGTTTCTAAATATCGCGCTAAACTCAAGTGGCTTCCTAATCGTTTTCGCCGGAATACTCACATCCTCTCCCTTCTGTATAACATATTATTTAATCCCACCTATCCTTGCTATCTAAAGAACGTTTAGTTTAGTTTATTGTTCATCCTCGCGCTCGTTACTGTCATCACATCAGAAAACTAACTAACCACCAAATAACCCTTAAATCTCCGCACAACACCACCTTTTACGATTGTTCCTTCACCGTTGAAGCTGTTTGTCTCTGGAACTCGCTCCAAGTTGCGATCTGGCGTGCGAATTCGATTCACGCATTTAAGGAACTCTTGAAAAAATTCTACCTTTCCGCTTAACCATATCCTGTTGCAAAGCTGTCGTTGTCCGCTACTTACTACCTGAGACTATTATGTTTAAGCAAACTTATATGTTTTAAGTATTTATATATTTTGCTTTTAAACAATTGTAACTTCATATCAAATGTTTGCACCTCCGATTTTAAAGTTTATAAGTTCTCTCCATCCGACTTTGGAGGTTGTCTGGCAGTGATCGCTTAGAGCGATGAGACCGCCAAATTGTAACTATTTTTTATTGTATGGTTTTTTATTTTTAATCGCTAATTATGGTTTTTATTAAGTTCTATGTAAATCTTTTGGTGTTGCAATTAAAGTATTGTCTATCTATCTTTTACATAGAGTTTTATTCAAGTTTGAAATTAGCAAAAATTCCTATGTTTATAATCAAAAATAATAGAAGAACAAATCAGCCAAGTTCTTGTTGTTGTAGGTAACTAAAATTGTTTACTTTTCACTAACATTTCTATAGGAAGAGAAATAAAACAATATAATTAATTACATGCAATTATTATTCAAGAAATATTTATATCTATCTGTAATCGATGTTTAATTACGTATTTATAGAATGACTGGGCTATTGTCGTTGCTCGACTGCTAGACATAATTTTCACAAGTACCTACTTACCTACCTAACGGTCGACGGCCGCCGCGCCAATACACTGTGTTGCTGGCTCGCGGCTCGCAGGGTGCTCTATTTCATTTAAATTTTAAATTTGTTAATATTTTTTTGTAATTCGAATAAGGAACACCGTAACCGTTTTCAATCGTTATGTTACCAAAGTAATACTTTTTAGTATATTTCTATTTTATGTCCTTAATTGTCACGCCAGGTCTGAAAGGGTTAAAATAATAATAAACGTTACACAACTTTTTTTATAGTGTTTCAAATCAAAGCCATTACTTTGTAAATCCTATACCATGTACGCCTGCACGTCAACCTATACAAAGCTGTAGAATTTATCTAATCGATATTGATTCTCATCATCAATAAGTACCTAAATAAAGTTAAAATATAATGAAAATATTTGTCATTTTGTGGTAGGTTATTAACCTGCTGACGTCTGTAGATACGCAGGCCATAACATTAGACCCAAACTTTGGTGTAGTGCTATTTTTATGAAAAAACGGGATTTTTACCATCCATTTATTTTAATAAAAGAAGGAGGCAAACGATCAAGCCGGTCACCTGATGGAGAGTAATCACCGCCGCCCATGGACACCTGCAAAACCAGAGGGAGGAATCGCAGATGCGTTGCCGGCCTTTAAGGAAGGAATAGGAATTGTGAGGGGGGGGGAGCCTACGGAACCCTCACTGGCCGCACGAAACACAACAGAACCAAGTGCCATTATTTCACGCCGAATATTCGTGAGAGGGCGGTATTACCCCGAGCGAGCCGGCCAAATGCGTGCTGCAACTCAGCGTGGCTCTACCACTCAGTCAGTGTCACTCATTTAGCACCACCCAGCGGTGACGTGTAGGGTCTCAAGGGTAAACCTACGGACGCGAGTTACTTTTACCCCCTTACCATAAAAACCCCTTTTTTCATAAAAATAATTGTAGTGACCATAAAAGTTTAAAATGTTATTTGGTGTAGTGCGTTTAATCACATGCGGATCTAATACTTCTTAAACTAAAAAGTTGACATTTTTTTCAATTTATAATACATAGGCTGCTGAAGTAATCACACCTCGTTCTTTGTCATAAACACTGAAACAAATGACCGTTTTTTAAATAACAATGCCATAACAATAAAACTCGTCTTACCTACATCGTTACTTCATTGCAATTTTAAAATGTCGAAGTGGAGCAGCGTTCGCACAAAGCCGTCGTGACGGCGGCGGGCAACGAGCGATGCAAGAGGCTGCTATTCACCTCCCATGCGGAGCCCCGCTGTCTGGCAGCCGGCGGCCCCGCGCCCCCCTCTCCCCTCCACCGCCGATACCTAGCGCAACCACCTCGCAATGCCACTCGCCACCTCTGCCACCACGTAACCACCGATCACCTACATTCTCATCTCGATACCACCAAACTTCTCCGCGACTAAGCCGAGTAAACAGACTTTTGTCCCCCGCCGTGCCACAGATGACGCCATTCTTCTTCGACAACCTCTTTGTCGCTTTGTTCGAGACGACTGTCTGCGTCGCATCCTACTCGTTCGCCGAATGTCTAAACGTTTACTTTGTTGCGCACAGAAAATTATGAAAATCTTGTCATAACTCTTCTCTTTTATTATCCAACTCGTTAGCCACGATTTGGATTGCGCGAAGAACAAAGAAACAGCTACAATTAATAAGCATCCGAATGTAGGTTTCTAAAACATGCAAAAACTTACGAGACCTGAAAAAACTGGTCGTTTGTCTAATTATCTCATCGTAGTGCGTTTTGAACATTTAAGTCGCCAGTTACATTCCGCAGCGGCAGACAAAACAAAGCGGATACAACAAACATCGAGAAAAACTTGACTTAGATAAAACCATTCACTATCTCGATCAGTATTATGACAAATATCAATTGTTACTATCTCAATTCGTAATCGCCAAATGTTCTTTGTCTTCAATTTTGTTTCCACATTTTTTGCGCGATCCTGTAAAGAATCATCGGCGGCGTGTGTAAGCATGCTTGTCAAATGGTGTGAACATTATATGGAGTGTCTATGTATTACAATTAGGACGTGTGAGTAAACATGTGTTTCTCACGATTAATCCGCGATGGCGGACATGCGACTTGTGTGCGCGGCCTTTGTTAGATGACAACACTCCACTTCCAAATATTCCAGTCTCACGTGAATCAAACATATTAACGTTACTCATAGAGTCTAAGCATGTTAATGCCGTATACGGTTCTTATCAATTAAAAATAGCCATTGAACAGTGCCCGAGCCGTGCGTATTACTCGTGTGTAAGTATCGGATTTTGAGACGCGATAGCGTTTCATTTTTTGAGGCCTCTCCTAGCGTTAGTGCGGAGATAGTTAATATGTTTGGTTGATTGCGCATGTTATCGGAAGGCTCTAATTGAACAAGTGTAGTGATGGTAGCGGCTGCGACCTCGGGCCGCGCGTGGTTCGGATTGCGACAACGCCACCGAGGTTATGCAAGTGGTCGATGGAAATTCCGTTGTCGCAGCAGCGGCAAGTGTGCGCCGGAGTCCTGCGCGTGCGCGCCGAGGCCGCGGCATGAATGGAACCCCGGTATGTGGGTCACGGTGTCGTCAATGGGCCGCCGGCAGGGCCCCGCGCGGCCGCCTCTTGCGCCCTCATCACGCCGTGAAAGTTGCCACTACTTTCGCGACTGTCGCTCCGACGGACGGCCCCACAATCTACACTCTAATGCTCGAAAACTAAGTCACTTTTCGGTCGACGCTTTCGAACATTCACATCCGCTTCGGCGTTTCGTGCGCGGCTCGCGGCCGCTGCCGATGAGGCGGCGGGATGGCTCTACCGCGCCCGGCTGCAGGGTCTTGAATCGCTTGCGCCGCTGAAAATTTGGCCGCGCCGTATGATCGTGCTTAGGAATTCACTTCCGGGTAGGTCGGAAAGTGAAATGGACTCGTCTGTGATGTAATTGGAATTCGGATGTATCCGGAGTCGGCGTTACTCCGTTCACTTATAAGAATTTCTATAGTTATTAGTTGACATAATAGACTGCGCTTTGTAGCCGTTTCCGTGACGCAGATAACAGTAAAACCGATGGAGCGTTAGATGAGTTTTAGTGATATCGACTACTGTATGATTTTAGAAAGAAAGAACACACGGATATCTTTTAATGTGTCACCAGTATCAGCTATTTAGCGAAAGGTATTAATTCTAAAAAATATTTCATGTAACAATAAAATATATTGGTAAAACTCAGTCATCTACCCGCCCGCCCTTTTCGCGCTCTGTTAATACTGCCGAACCGCCCGCCCAAGCACAATCTTTATCTTTGTAATGTGTATTCTGAATGTTGAAACAGAAGTAGTTTACGTAACACAAAGTGTGTTTTTATGTATATACTTACGTTAAATTTCTCTAAAATTTACGAATATATTTTATAGTTTTATTTATCGACCTTAAAAGACCTACCGAATTTCTCTTTAACTAGATATTATTTTCTTTGAAATTGAGTGTCCAAATTACACGATGCATTAAAGCCTACGATGACACTGACAGATCTCCCTTAATAGTAACGACGTTATAATTGTTAACCATTTTAATTAACCCTAATAGTATTATATAGGTGTTTCTCAAGTTAATAACTGTAATTTGTTTTACGTTTAAGCAAGACAGTTCGACCAATTGTCGTTACAGATCGATTACTTGGCTGCAATTCGATACATCGGCTAATTTAGATAAACCACCATGAAATTGAGTTTATTGTACAACTTCTTACTGCGATCTATCCATTTGTCAATTTTTAGTGGAATAGTTTTAGCATAAAAATCAGTACAACAAAGTTACAACCGCTAAGAACAAAATTCCAGTTAAGTATCCGTTTTAACCTACTGTCACCTCTTAGAGCAGTATTACTTTAATCTTACTACGAAAATTCCCCGAAGGGTTAGTCAGAGACTAGGCAATGAGGACAGCAAAAGCAGTTCTTTACCATAGTCCACTTTTCACCAAATAGCGACTGCACAATGTGCTCAGCGTGACAGGTCGTGAGTGAGCCCATCGCCGCTCTAACCTGTTAGATGTATTTTTTAATTTTTTTTATTGTGACACGTCATAGTGACTACATCCTGCCTGATGGTAAGCAGCCGATGCAGTCCAAAATAACGAGAGCGCTTCTCACCTTTGAATAAGCACGATAACAAGCGCACCCATTCATGACGGCCTGCATAATGCCGTTTCACGCCCCGCTTAAAAGACCTGGGACTATAGGAGCTGGGAAACACATGCGCCGGCAGAGAATTCCAAAGACGAATGGTCTTGCAGAGGAACGACTTGCCAATTTTTTTGGTACGAGTGCTGATAGTCTGCTCAGTATGATAGTGGTTCCTAAGACCAGCACGTGTAGTACGGGAGAGGAAAGGAGAGGGCGGGATTTGATCAAAAAGTTTTTCAGAACACTCTGTAGTAATTTCGGTAGAAGACACTGACAGAAGCAATGTCTCTACGCAGCTGGAGGTCCTCAAGAGGGGCTGTAACCGCAGCATCTCCAATAATGAGTATCGCTCGCCTTTACAGTCTATCAAGTGCATCGAGGAGGTATTTAGCAGAGCCGTCCCATAGGTAGTAATAGGAACAATACTCCATACTCGATCGCACCTGAGTCTTGTACAGCAAACAGCGGTGCTCGGGAGTGAAAAACCGCGTCACCTTATTGAAAATACCCAACTTACGGGAGGCAGTTTTGATGTAGCATTTTGGATTCTGTTCCTGGCCGATATCCATGCCAAGAATGCTGAGGTCCACTGAAATGGGTAAAAGAGAGTTCTGGAGAGAGGTTGGAGTAAGGAAACCTTGGACGAGAATGCACAAACCTGGGTTTTTCTGGCATTCGACCAGGTTTTCAGATCCGATCCCCACTTAAAGAAACGATCGGTTTGGCAACCAGTTCTTGCCTTTTCACTACAATATCGGCTTGCTTTGCCGCAGGATGTCTTAAGTATCGCTCATGTACCGTACTGTCATCCACATAACAATTAATATTGCCCAAGGACAACATGTCATTGATATGCAAAAGAAATAGAGTAGGTGAGAGCACAGAACCCTGCGGCACTTCGGCATTGACTTTGTAGAACTCGGAGGAACTACCCTCACAAAGGACACGAATCCTCCGCTCTTCTAAAAAGTCTACGACGCAGGCGCACAAACGAGGCGGCACACCGAAGGCCGGCAACTTGGAAAGAAGGGAGCGATGCCATACTCTATCGAAAGCTTTGGCGACATCAAGGCTAACTGCCAGAGATTTGCCACGCTTGTCCATTGCTTCACCCCATGCGTGAGTAACGTACCCTAGAAGATCACCCGTTGATCGCTTGGGTCTGAACCCATACTGGCGATCATGGAGCAGCGAGTGATCCTCTAGGTAATGAATGAGCTGGGAGTTGATTATCCACTCAAACACCTTGCACAGCACAGAAGTTACAGCGATGGGTCGATAGTTGGCTGGATCCGAGCGATCCCCTTTTTTGGGGATGGGTTGTATGTTCGCTTCCTTCCAAGACACCGGCACAATACCGGTGTCGTATGACATCCTAAACAATCGTGTCAACACAGGAGACAACTCTAAAAATTACTTGAGCCATCCGGATGTTTTAACGGGGGCAGGGAGGGAGAGCAGAAGTTGGCCTTCACGGCCTTAGCGAGCCGCCAATAGCTACGGCTACCCGTAGGGTGCGAGATCAACTCCTGCCTGACCCTCGCCACTCTTTGTGCATCCGCTCCTGCGAGAGCCCTCTTATTAGACATTCTTAATCATTATTATTATTATTATTATTTCAGCCATGGTTTTCCGGGGCAAATGCTTCCCTTCCCTTTTTCCAATCTTCGCGATTAAGGGCTTTTGGTGGCCGGCCAGTATTTGCAGTAGAAGTCTAGTTCGCCTCGTCCCGCCATCTCCGTCTGGGCCTCCCGCGTCGTCTCCTGGCATCGCGTGGCATCCACATATTCGTGATTTTCGTCCACATCTTGTCCGACATACATCTATTCTACATATTAAAAAGTAAAGCTGCTGTTTTCCTGTTTCTGTACCTCCGCTTTATTCTTCTAAACCACGCCATCGATTCTTATGCGTTTTTCACCAATAAAAAGAGCGATTACTGAAAATTTCTTTTGTTATAATTTGTAAATAATTTTGTACAAAATGGCTGTAGTATGACGGTGTTTCCAAGGTAGCGTGCTGGACGAAGGCGCGGGCGGGTACCTAGTGCACCTAGGATAGTGTACCTATTACTAAACTATTATTACAAGTATCAGCTATTTTATAACGTTGATTGATAAGCATGTTATATACATACAAAGCTTTACGACTATGATCTCCAAAGGGTTAATTAGATACTATATAGGCAATGAGGAGCGCAGAAGCAGTCCACTACCTTTAGTCCACTTTTCAGAGACTATATAGACAATAAGGAGCGCAGAAGCAGCCCACTACCATAATATAGTCCACGTTTTACCAAATTACTACTGCAGATGTGCTCAGCGTGATAGGTGCTGAGCCTATCGCCGCTCTATGCTATCGGGTGTATGGGCAGTCTTTTAGTACGTTTTTAAGACACCCAAGGGAAAAAAGATTTTGGTTTGGTACGTAGTAGGTATTCTTTATACGGCTCTAACTATTTTCGCGCAGCATAAGAACTTACTTTTATTAGGTAGTTTGATAGGCCATTATAAGCCACAAGGCACCACACACAATATTTCGTGCTATTTACTGAACACCCTGTAGGAATAATGTTACCAGCGATCCGAATAATCTGTTATTTTATTGTAGGTACACCTAAGCATTCTATAGAATATCTATAATGTTGAGGCAATGTATGTAATATTTATTTTTCCATGCTTTGCCTAGGCATTCCATTCATAGGCATTTCATGACGACCTCCTTGGTCGAGTGGTTTGTACACCGGTTTTTATGGTGTCGCCATCTCTGAGGTCCCGGGTTCGATCCCCGGTCGGGTCAATTTAGAAAATATTGTTTTTCTAAATTGTCTCGGGTCTGGGTGTTTTCTATGAATAATAAGTATGTATTTAAGTATTTTAAGTATGTTTATCCGTTGTCTAGTAACCATTTAACGAGTTTCTTCGAAGCTTTTCTTGGGCTAGACAATTGGTGTGATTGTAGGAAAGATTTATTATTATTATTATTTTATTATTCCATCCAATACCGATTGTTCAGCAATGTTACGCGATGAAGACGCGGTTGGCGGGATGATCACCGTAACTCTTGGATTCTTTCACAGCATAGCGTGTCGCGTATATAGCGGTGAAAGAATCTACCACCCCCTCTCTTTCCTTGGACGTCGTAAAATTCGACTAACGGACTAAGACTGCACATAGATACATCCAATAGCATAGAGCGGCGATGAGCTCACTACCTTTCACACTCAGCACATGTGCAGACGCTATTTGGTGAACTATGGCAAAGGACTGCTTTGGCGGTCTTCATTGCCTAGTCTAACTGACCCTGGTTTCTAAATAAATAAAAAACCGAAAACACCCTTAGCCCGACCTGGAAATTGAACCCGGATATCGAGCCGAGCGCTTCTCCACTCGGCCACCGACGCGTTGCTAGTACTCTTTTAATAATAAGCCGCCACCACTATTTAAGGCGAAGGGTCAGCCACAGTGCGGCCCCCAATTGATTTTGATTTTATGACTTCTGTAAGTCTGATCTGTTTTCATATATTGGCGTCCTACCGGATCAAAAAAACACCTATAGTATTTATTTGATGATTGTACACTACTTTTTGGTCTGTTTTTGTACTCATAAACCGGGCTAACGCCAAAAGTGGCGCCTTATTACTAAACTACACAACAAAAAGTAGTGTACAATTTATTAAAGAAATATTATACTTAGGTATTTCCCTAGGTCCGGTAGGTCGCCAATTTATAGAACCTATTTAGTAGTTATAAAATAAAATCAATAAGCGGAATCATTGTAGCATACCCTTCGCCTTAAGAAAAATGGGGAAAAATCTGGCAGTAATAAAAAAGCTCGCGATCAGCTTTTATGCAGCGGGGGTCAATCAGTCGGCCAGCGTGCCGCCCGGGCCGCCTGACAGCTTTCACCGGTTCAAAGGCTCCGCCGCGCATGTTTATTGATGCATGTTTATCCGTCGGTAGTAGTGCATGGTACACTTTATTTGGGATAGGTTTTATATACCTATGTTGCTACATGAAACGCCCTTGAAAATTTAACAAAACATACGAACCGATGGAGTTAAGGGTGTTATATTTTAGTCAAAAAGTAAGAGATATTAAAATTGTCTTCCAGTTATATTACCTAATATGTCGGGAATTTAAAAAAATAATAGTTGGTGCAGTCGGAGTAAACAATATAGGTATAACTTTTTCTGAAAGAATCTGTAAATGAAGGTTATTAGATTGCCATTAATGTGACAAGTAGACAAAACAGTAGTTAAAGATAATAAAGTTCCACTTATTTCAAATAAAAATGACATGGCTACATCTTGCTTCATTCCAAAAAGAAAAGCTTTCTTGTAAATATCCGATCGTAATCAAAAAAAAATAGTTTCTCTAAATAATTCCAAGAGACCTGTAAGCAAAAAAGATCTTAATTACGTATGTAATGCAAACCATGCTGATTTTTCTTAAACCTTTTCATCCATGTCCATTTATCGTTACATCACTTCTTTTCCGGATACTTGTAACGTGACAATCGCGAATATACTAAGTACAAGATCAAGATATCCAAGGGATATTGTTTTAGGCATGCAGATAACCAGCCATTACGTAATACGTGCGGAGTAACCTTTAGTAACAGTTGGGTTTAACGGCGACGGAGGCTGTACAGTTAGGCGCATTCCTAAGGCCGGCCGGGCAGGGTGGCAAGAGTAGGGTTGTCAACTACGTTTCTTTCCAAATAGTTCTTACTTTATTCCGCGGAAAAGCGTCTCAATTCATAAGATAACGTTAGTGTTAAGGCTAGGTGTTAGTGAAATATTAAAATAACACGTTCTTAGAATTACTTTTTGAAGTAGTAAACAGTAAAATTAAAATCTGCGAAAATTATGAAATATTGTTGAGGCTTTATTCTGTAAAATACACCCGATGGAAACACGATTTGATAAAGTTGGCTCGATAAAATAAATTCACAAAGTTACATATTTTTGTGTCATTTTATCTTCTTTTCCAGGTTTTATTCTTAAAATAAGTGATTTGATATTATGAGTCATTTACCAAAATGAAGTTCATAGATGACTTGAGGAATTATAACCGATCGTCTTTTATTTATTACATCTATTAATTTTTTTAAATATAAAACGCGATTATTCGCGCCGCTTCGCTGTTATACCCGTCCCTTGCCGTCGTACCATCGAGAGAGCGAGAGGGAAGCGCTCGAAATACCTCCCCTTAACGAAAACTATTTTTTTAGGCCGAAATAGTTTCTACAGGTTTCCCTCACCGGGAGCATTCGCCTGTAATGTGACAATACAAGATTCGATTTTGAGTATTGCGATATAACTTGTATAATTTTATTACAGGTTGCGCACTGTAATGCTCGGTTCTCCTCGCTCAATGCTGTATTCGAATCTTAACTGTAATAACATTACAGGCGAATGCTCTTGGTGAGGGAGCGCTTTTACGATGGTTTGCACAATTTCGGTTGACACCAGGAGACGTGTATATACATATAGTCTTATAAGGTAACTTTCGTGATGCCAGCTTCTACAAATTTTCTAGCACGCCTACTGCAGCATGGACAACAATAAGTTTCTTACAGTCGTTACGCTGTGATGTGAGTGACAATTAACCCGATGACGGAAGCATAATTCGCCCGGTATCTTCTACTGCTGAGGAACTGGCCTATCTTACATACATATATCATGACTATCCCCGAAGGGTTAGTCAGAGACTAGGCAATGAGGAATTGAGGACAGCAAAAGCAGTCCTCTACCATAGTCCACTTTTCACCAAATAGCGACTGCACATGTGCTCAGCGTAACAGGCGGTGAGCCCATCGCCGCTCTATGCTGTTGGATGTATGTGCAGTCTTTAGTCCGTTAGTCGCCTTTTACGACACCCAAGGGAAGAGAGGGGGTGGTAGTACAGGGTCCTGATTCTGTATCGCAATCTATATAGATTCCACACCTAAGCCTTACCGCGCACAAACGTCATACGTTTTTGGGAAGATATCGTAACTTTTTAAGGAATTGACGTGGTTTTGAAACAAGGAATCGTTACTGAATAAGGGCCCTGGTAGTATTATACTGGCTTGTCTTGCTGTTGATATTGTTGTTCTGGTGACAGAATCATATAAGTGGACTTAGATCATGCGCTGTCATCTTTGTCAGCGTAAACGTCCCACTACTGGACTTCAGGCCTTCCCACATGAACAATATCATAAAGAAAGATCAGGTCATATATTAATCCACCAAGTAGGTATGCGATGAGGGTTGTTTGTAGAATTAGCTTTTAATAGTTGTATACTTATGAAGTAAACACGAACAGTTTATTTATTTATACACTTTATCGAGTTCAATTTTTATTTTGTTTTAATGCAAGTAATTTTATTTAACTTTATCATCATCATCATCATCAGCCTATAAACGTCCCACTGCTGGGCACAGGCCTCCCACGTAAACAATAGCACTTGGGGATGTTGGGTCATCATCAGTGGTCGGAGTAGGTATATTGAATTAAGGTCACTGACATCAAACGTATATGTTAATATGGATACTCCTCCGAGTTTCCGGATTATTATGATAAAAATACCGAAACATCGAAATTATTACATGAAACTAGTTAAAAATGTATCAATACTCTCAACGCTATGCTGCTAGTGGCGTAGATGACCAGAATTTAATAGTAAAAAATGACTGGTGTGTAAAAACCTTGTTGTAGTAAAAGTGTTGGAGTAAAAGCCTAAGCATGTATAAAATGATATAATAATAATATTCATTTCAACACACGACATCCGGCAAACAGGGTCTTTTGTCCTCTTATCTCTATGCTCAACGCATCTGACCAATTAGAATCAAGTATCCAGGATGACTCATTGACTGTTTGTTCGAAAACAATGCGCTCGCACCGACATCCAGACCAAGTGGCTCACTCACTTATTTCGGTTCGTGGAGTGCGCTTATTTTATGTGTTGTGAATATCTTGACTTGACCCTGGCTTGTTTACTGTCTTCTGAAATCTACATATAACGACGAATTTGGCTTATAACTACGGACATCGATTTATTACTCTTGGATTGGGCCCATTTGAAGTTGTTTTTGTACGGGTAAGTTTTAATTATTTTCACTATTTAAGAAGGTTTTAGAACTTGGAAACAGTTAAAAAAATCACTTTATAGCAATCATCACAGCGCATGAGAGTCCGGTACGCACACCGCAGGGCTATCACCGCTTCAGTTAAAAAAAACACTTTATATGAAACAGAATTTCATTATCGACTTTACAGTTGTGTATGTATATATTGTAAATTTAAATCATTGTTTTAGGTGAGATATAAATAAATATGGCAAAGGTCAAGGCTGAAACAGTGCAAAAGTGGTTATTGCACTATCCTGAGCTACTTTACGATAACGCTAGTGGCACTATATACTGTACAAAGTGTGAAAGTCATTTGAAAGCTGTGAATAGAGGCAACATTACCAAACACATTGAAGGCGCTGTACATCAAGGAAAATTTAAGAGACCGCAAGAGGAATTTTACTTCGACCTCATTAAGTTCCTGATTCTATGCAATATTCCTTGGTCGCAAATGAAAAATCCAGCGTTCAAAGAGTTTTTTCAGAAATATATGTGCAGTACTTGTTGTTGCGTTTGTACCAATCGTAAAGTGGTTGACGAATCACAGTTACGAAAAGTTTATTTGGAGAAGTTTTATAGGAATAAAATCAATTCGATTTATGAAACTAATAAAAATGAGAAACTATGGATATCGCTGGATGAGACAACAGACATTTTTGGTCGATACATAGTCAATTTCCTAATAAAACCATTGCATCCTAGTAATAGTGCAGGCCGGCCTTATTTGATTGCTTGTAAAATGCTAACAGCAGTAAATGGACAAACAATAACACAATTTGTACTGCAATGTCTAGAAAATTTATGGCAAAACACTTTTGAAGCGAAAGTTGACAATATTTTAATGCTTTGCACTGACAGTGTAGCGTACATGCTATCTGCAGGGCGAAATTTAAAACATTACTTACCTGAAATGAAGCATGTGACATGTTTGGCGCACGCTCTTCATCGTGTAAGTGAGCAGATAAGGTCAGAATACAACGATGTTGATATTCTTATATCAAATGTTAAAAAAGTATTTTTAAAGGCTCCTAGTAGGGTAAACATTTTAAAAGAAAAATATCCTGACTTACCGTTGCCTCCGCAACCAGTCATTACCAGATGGGGTACTTGGTTACAGGCAGCATCTTACTACGCTCAACATTTAGATAAAATAAAAGAAGTTTTATCCTGCTTGAGCAGTTCTGATGCTATAGCCATACGAAACGCAAAAAACATTTTGGAAAAACAAAATTTAGAAAATGATTTAAAATATATTGAAGAAAATTTTTCTATTATACTACTAGCCCTAAAAGAGTTACAAAAACAAAATTTATCTCTAGCTGATTCACTTTTAGTATTTGATCAAGTAAGGGCTACGCTTAACGAGTGCAATAATGAGAATATAAAAAATAAAATAGAATCAGTTATGGAACGAAATCCAGATTTAGATACAATTAGAGAATACAGCGAGAGTATTGAAAAAAGCGTAGCAAATAATCAGAAACTTTATATCAAATTCGCTCCATTGACATCTACAGATGTTGAACGATCATTTTCCACTTACAAATGGATCTTAGATGTTAAAAGAAATAGCTTAAAATTAGAAAATATTGAAAAAATTATAGTTATTTATTTTAATTGTATAGAGACAGAAAATCAAAATGTAGAACTTGTAACCGATGAGGATTAAAAATAATTATTTTTAATAAAACTGTAATAATGATTATTTGTATTAACAATAAACAATTTTGTTTGCTTACATATGGTTTTTTATTTTATTACTCTATTTACCAAATTTTTGGAAACTCCGGTACATTCCGGAAGAAATGCATGTCCATGTTATGATATCATGACGCAAGTATCTAAAATCAATATACCTACTCCGACCACTGGTCATCATAGCCCACCACGCTGACCTAATGCGGGTTGGTGGGTTATAACGACTGTCATCTTACGACAACAACCGGGACCAGCGGCTTAACGTGCCTTCCGAAGCACGGAGGAGCTCGAGATGTTTTAAATTTGGTCATCCATCCAGCGACCCGGCATTGCGAAAGTTGCTTAGCGGGCAAGATCGCAAGCCGAACGCGCTAACCGCTGCGCTATCGAGCTCCTCATTTTTACTAATTTTTTTGTTATTACCGAGGTCCCAGACGCACTTTGGGTCGGTTTGTTTAGTTAGATTTTTTTTAGTTTGTATATACATACATACACTCAAGACTATTTACCCCTAAGGGTTAGTCAGACACTAGGCAACGAGGACCGTAAAATCAGTCCTGTGTCAATAATTTTTTAGTTTGTAAATTTTGTTAAAATACGTTGGCAACCTTAGATCCAAGGGAGGTACACTCAAGACTATTAACCCCTAAGGGTTAGTCAGAGACTACGCAACGAGGACCGCAAAAGCAGTCCTCTTCCTATGTCAATAATTTTTTAGTTTGTAATTTTTATAAAAATACGATGGCAACCTTAGATCCAAGGGAGGTGCACTCAAGACTATTAACCCCTAAGGGTTAGTCAGAGACTAGGCAACGAGGACCGCAAAATCAGTCCTCTTCCTCTGTCAATAATTTTTTAGTTTGTAATTTTTGTAAAATATGTTGGCAACCTTAGATCCGAGGGAGGCGTCCGGAGAATGCGCCCGCGCATCTCCCTCGCACTCGCGCGCTTTCACAAAGGATTCAGTTGGGTTGAACTATTCCATGTTGAGCGGGGAAATTCCAACGGTCAGCTTTCCTTTCGCGTGCTTGAAAAAAAATCCGCAAAGCTTGGTTCTAGGTTCGTGCACTTTGGTGAAAATATTGTTTACACAATTAGTTTAATAACTGACTAACTACCTTACATTTCTTGTAAGCAGTAGGTACCTAATAGCCGCTTATCTATTTGGATAAACAAACAATAGGTAATTTAATCATTATTGATTTGCCACTTTCGGGTGCTGGTTTTTATAATACTGGGTACTTATCTCCTTATTTATTATACACTAGCGGCCCGCCCGCGACTTCGTCCGCGTGAACACTCCGTATACCGTGGCGAATTTCCAAAATTTTTCTTTAATACAAAACTTGTCAATTTTTTAAAGACAAATTAAAAAAAGTCCTATATGTTACAGGTGCAGCTATAGATGTAAAGTCGGTTTAAAACTAAATCAACTGGGCCGTTTAAAGCGGTTTTTTTTCGTTTAAAACGTTTTAAACTAAAATGTTCGGTTTAGAATGGTTTAAAACTATCTTTTTCTAATAAAAGCTCGGTGTTCATTACGTTATTGAATTTCCCAAACCAAGGAGCACCAAACTTTGTTTTTTCAGGTTTGTCAGATTGTTACTACCTACGAGGGCCACACCGAAATGATCGGGAATAGAAAAAACTACAAAGATAACACAATAATATTTACTTTCATTGTTTTTCGAAGTATTCTCCGTGACAATCAATGCACTTTTGCATTCGTTCAAACCAATTATTGTAACAGTAATTCCAGTCTGAAGTAGACATAGTCGAAACGGCCGATTTATAAGCTTGGACTGCCTCTTCTGGACCTGGAAACCGTTGACCACGTAGCAAATCTTTAGTTCTTGGGAATGTAAAGTAATCGTTGGGGCTCAGGTCAGGGCTGTATGGAGGATGGTCCATCAACTCCACGTTTTCCTGATTTAAAAACGCGATCGTTTGCCGAGCGGTGTGGGAACTCGCATTATCGTGGTGAAGGATTATGCGACGGTTCGGATTACTTTTACGAAGTTCTCTTATGACTTCCGGCAAACAAACTGTTGTGTACCATTTAGCAGTAACCGTTTTCCGTTCCTGTAAAGGAATTGTAGCCACATGTCCGGTTTTCGATACAAACGAAGCGACCATTTTTTTCGACACGCTACGAGAGCGCACAACTTTTGTTGGTTTGACCTCACCTTCGTAGACCCAAACAGCCGATTGGTGTTTTCTTTCGGGCTCATATGAATAAATCCACGATTCATCACCCGAGACGATATTGTAAACAGCATTTGAGCTCCCTCTATCGAACCGTTGCAGAGAAGACCGACACCAATTAACACGAGCCGACTTTTGTTCTTCGGTCAAGCGATGGGGCACCCAGCGGGAAACTAACTTCCTGACACCCAGTTCATCATGCAATATTATTTGAATGGCTGTCATACCAATGCTGAGGGAAGCCCGTATCTGCTCGTATGTCACATGTCTATCTTCTTGTATTAATTGGCGTACAGCATCGATGTTTTCTTGTGTTACCGCTGTTTTTGGCCGACCAGTAGAAGGAACTGTGGTAAGAGATAAACGTCCTCGACGGAACTCAGAATACCAGCGATATATAGTCGTTTTACTAGGTGCTTCAAGTTCATAAATAGAAACAAGCTCGGCAAGACATTGTTCTTCAGATAAACCTCGGCGAAAGTTGTGAAAAATTATCGCACGGAAATGTTCCCGCGTAAGCTCCATTTTCTCACTGACTTCTTAATTTGAAATAGCTACCACTCTTCTTTTATTGAAAATTTTTATTTTTCAAAAATGGAATTAAGTTCGTAAGAATACTAAATTTCAAATACCAAAAAGATTTTAAGTCTAATTTATTCAAAAGTATTCCATTCCCGATCTTTTCGGTGTGGCCCTCGTACTTACCTATATTATAATTTTATTCATAAATCAATACGAAATATGTATTCACTTGAAATTTGCTAGTACCTACAAAATAGCCAAAACACACCACTTCCGGCCAAAAACAGAGAAAAACTGATACCACCTTGGCTGTACGGCTGCGAGCTGTTAACTCCGTTGCCTTACAAAGCTTGTTTTGTTAAAAATTAAACTTAAATGGTTTTAAACGGTTTTTTACAACTATAGGTGCAGTCGTTAGATTTCGGCCGCTATGCTAGTCTGTACTGTAGTCTGTCGCATGTCGCGCGGTTATAGTTAAGTCCCCGATGTGCTCTCGTACGGTTATTCGCATTCCGCGGGGAGAGCCGCGGTCAAGGCAGGTGCGAGGGGAGTAGGGGTACCTAGGTACTTCTGGAGGAATGCGCGCCTCCCGCCCTGTATCCGCTTTGTCGCGGAGTAATTAATTATAATAAATATTATGTAATAAGCTATAATGAAGTGGTCTGACCTGGACACGTGTACCTATTGCACCTTCCACAAGGGCCCTTGTTTTTCTCTCTTGCAGTGTTCGTTCTTGATATCCACCGATGTTGTAAGGTTATATGTAATATACTAACAATTTACTCCCGAATAAACAATAATAAACCACCGAAATATCCGTAATTAAAATTACGCACGCAGCGTTCTACCGAGCATCGATTTGACAAGTGAAATGCATCTGACAGATACAATCCGTTTTAATTTTGCGGGGCAAAGGATTCGCTCATACAGCCTTAGCACGGCATACGCCCGATTGTGGTACGTTGAAAGCTGTGTGGTGGCGGCTCCTTAATAGAATACCACCAGCCCATCTCTTTCCTTGGGTGTCAAAGGCGACCAATGGACCAAAGACTGCACATACCCCCTTAAGTTGTATCTGATTTCTTTGGAAGCTCTGGTGTTTTTGTGGCGGCGTATATTGAGTCTTAGCCCAACCCACCTTGCTTCGGTATCCAACGTTGCTGCTGCCCTTACAATGTCAAAATTTTACGAATACTTTTTTTTCTTATATTTAAATAGACCAGGCCGAATATCTATTTGTCCTGGTTAAAGAAAATAGATATATACTAAGTTGTTAAAAAATGCGAATCCTTTTTTTACAAAAATATTTTTTTTTTATTTGCCTGTGATACTTAATCAATCAATCAAATCAATAAATCAAAAGTTTATTGCAAACTAAGTGTACATGATGGTGACAATAAAAAGAAGTGCTTAAAACTTAGTTACCGGGTTTGCAAATTCGAGGACAGCTTATAAACTTAATTATTTAATTTTATATAAAAATGAGACAAAACATTAATAAGCTTAATAAGCTAAAATATATGTGAATAACGTGTTCTCCGTGGTCTAGATATATAAAAAAATAGTGAAATAATTATACAAAATAAAACTTGTCTAATTGTCGAGTCGCAATGGACACTTACTACACAACAGTAATTGCTTAGTCACCACGCGATTCGTACAGTGTTTTTTTGTCGAGTGGCCACATGTCGCGACGGGCGGCGTGGGCGGCGCCCGCCCAAGCTCTGTGTAAACACCTGTACGGGCAACGTCATAAATATTATGCTTAGTTGTAGAAATGGCGCGACACAAATGTAGATACTTAATAAGTAAGCACTTACACGCTTTGGGGGCCTACTACGAATGCAGTCCCAAAACTTATTTCCACGTTATATACTTAGTTGTAGAAATGGCGCAATCAACTTCCTATATTGTAGATACCTAATAAAGCACTTACCCTCTTTGGGGGCCTGCTACGAATGCGGTCGCAAAAATTATTTGTACGTTATATAGTTGCAGAAATGGCGCGATCTGCTTCCTACAATCGTAGATACTGAAAAAGTCTCAACACAGAAAAACAACTGCACATATGCTTAGCGTGACAGGTGGTGATCACATTGCCGCTCTGTGCTGTAAAATATTGGAACCCATAATATTTTGACATAGGTACTTAATTGTTTTTTGGCATAATATTTCAGTAAGCATAAATATGGTTTAGGCTAATGTCATTTGCCCTAATTTTGATTTGCATAAAGTTATAAGGCATATTGTTTATTCGTCTAATTGTTATTAGGCATAAAGATCTGGTAGTATTAGACAAGATAGAAGAAGAGGTTATACACACATCAAAAGTGTCTAGGGATCAAGCATTTTTATGCGGATTTCTTGAGATTGAGATGTGGCTTTGTAATAAATTTATGATTTTATAAATTTATATGGATCCTTTTGGTGCATTTCATAATTTGAAGCAGGAACTTTCAATCAATTTCTAGTAAAAGATGAAAATCAGCTGTCAATATTTTCCCTATAAAAACATACAACGCATTGAAGACATTATTAGTGCTACTGTTTCCCTACTACTGATTAAAACCAACGTTATTATGGAGCGGCGACGTCATTTAAGCAGGGAAGAAATGCTCAGAGCCGTGGGAATGATAGAAGCTGGTTCCCGGCAACGTACTGTGGCTTTAGCTCTGAATACAAGTCAGAGTGTTATCAGTCGACTTTGGACACGTTACCGAAGCACTGGTACCGTGGCTGAGCGCCATGGAGGACGGTATCGCTGCACCACACGGAGACAAGACCGATACATTCAAATCACAACTCGAAGAGCTCCAACAATAACCGCCATGATGTTAGCCGTGAGGCTTCATCACTCTTCAGGGAACTTAATTAGCGACCCAGTCAGAAACCGCTTGCATGAAGTGAACCTTCATTCCCGAAGACCGCTAAGGGTACCACCTATAGCAATGCACAATCGTAGGATTCGATATCAATGGGCTCTTGAACACAGAAATTGGGCAGAAGAACAATGGCGTTTCGTGTGCTTTTCTGATGAGTCTCGTTTTGGTATGAGACCGGATACAAGACGTATACGACACTGGAGAACCCCTGGACGCCAACAGCGATTAAAATCCTGCCAGGAAGTCCATCCTTATAGTGGTGGAACCATCATGGTATGGGCGGGTATTTGGATCGGCGGAAGAACTGAGTTGATTTGGATCAGAGGCAACCTCAACGCTCAAATTTATGCTGAGACGATTGTATCAGACGTCATCGTTCCTCTACAAGTGCAAATCGGTCCCTTATTTCAGTTAATGCATGATAATGCACGACCGCACACCGCAAGAGTTGTAAGACAGACTCTCGCCGCAGCTAACATCAATGTCATGCCCTGGCCTGCTCAGTCGCCAGACTTGAACCCGATTGAGCATGCATGGGATATGCTACAGAGAAGAGCTCTGCCGAATATGGAGGGTATCGAGTCGCAAGAACACCTTTTTTTGTTGTTGCAACGAACATGGGCGGCCATTCCACAGCGTGATTTGGATGAACTCATTTTGAGTATGCCAAACCGATGTTCTTGTGTTGTTAGTGTTCGCGGTAGAAACACGGATTATTAATTGTTTAAGTTACCCAATAAAATTTTAAAGAAAACTGTTATTTCAGTCTTTTTTTCGAACTTTAATGTTAGTGGTTCAAATGTCAAAAATCCCTTTATTAGGAAAATGGCAAATTTCTTTATTAATGCAAAGGTGACTTGGTTTATCGTTACTGTAGACAAACGAAAACACTTTATTTGATGAATCCTTAAAGAAAATTTTAATTAATATCAATCAGGAGAAAAGTTATTGCAAAAATATATGTTGATCCCTAGACACTTTTGATGTGTGTAGTTTCAAAATCTGCTATAATTTGGATTGGTTTTTTATCAGGAAAACTTTGACTTAGCATCATTTTTTATTTTATTGACAGTTATTTGAAACTGAAAAATAAAAAGTAGGTATGACGTATATCAAATATAACTTGGGTCCCTAAGGCTTATGCCTTTAGTCTTTAGTCCTTTAGTCACCTTTTACGACACCCAAGGGAAGAGATGGGCCATTAGTATTATTTTAATGAGCCGCCACCACACACCTAATTATAATAAGATAACAATATGTCCCAAATGTTCGTAATTCGTGTACTTAAATATAGTATATCTACTTGTCCCCAGAAACTTGGCACTGGGCATTGGCATCCAGAACTTTCCCGAAGGATTGGCAGTCAGCCTCCCACTGCAGGCTGCCGGCTTCTCCGTCTGGAGAGCTTTCTGGTGAGTACCTGATAATGGTCAAAATGTTTTTATTCAATAAACTTTACGGGTTCGTAGAGCGCAACTGATAGGTCAACACGGTATTTTTTTCGCTCCACATTAGTCACTCAAAACGTTGTGAAAAAAACGTGTGGTTATAGTCATTTGTTATATCACTTTAAAGCCAACATCTAGTGCAATAAAGTGACGAAATCCGCTTTTCAATCACGTTTTCGCTTGAAGAAAAGTGTTGAAAAGCATTTTCAAATTATATTAATAAGCATTTTGAATCGTCCAAAACATCTTCTTTAACCTACCACCCATTCAAGACGTTTTAGTGGCAGTTCAGTTTCATAGAAGTAATGACATTTATAACAATTTGCTGATAATGATTATTCACAATCACAATTCACCAAGCCTTTCAACTTGCAAGGGTCAGTCATGGTCGTGTGCTAGCGAGCCGTTAAATGAACAAGCCTGGCAGCCTGAATTGGACTTTTTGTATAATCGAATCAAAACATCATAGAGCTTCGATATATGAAGTAGTTGCAAGGGTCAGCGTCGTGCTCGTGTGCTAGCGAGCCGTTAAATGTACAAGCCTGACAGGAATGGGGTCGGCCGGTCTGGCTGCATAAGCTACGGAACCCTGTACTTTACGTGAATCCGGCTTTTTATTTAATCGAATCAAAACATCTTAGAGTTTTGATACATGAAGTAGTTGCAAGAGCCAGCGTCATGCTCGTGTGCCAGCGAGACGTTAAATGAACAAGCCTGATGGTAGGAATAGGGTCGGCCGGTCTGGCTGCGTAAGCTACGGAACCCTGTACTTCTACGCGAATCCGGCTTTTTATTTAATCGAATCAAAACATCATAGAGCTTTGATACATGAAGTAGTTGCAAGGGCCAGCGTCATGCTCGTGTGCCAGCGAGCCGTTAAATGAACAAGCCTGGCAGGAATGGGGTCGGCCGGTCTAGCTGCGTTGGCATGCGGCCTAACGGCGGCGCGCGTGCGTGCCGCAGCCTATCTAACAAACGCTCTTTTTTCCATTTGCATTAAAGGGCTATTTTGACGCAACGCTATAACAGAACTTGAGCTTTCGTATGCTCTTACAACAGCCAATGTTTGAAGTACTCAACCTTAGTGTTATTTGTTTGACACTCAGCTAATAATAGTCCATTATCATTAAATACCCTGAGTATACATTAAAACAGTCCAGCAAAGTAATTTGCTTGTATGTAATTACAAGATTCATTTTATGTAAAACAACAGCCAATCGACTAAACGTATTGGTTTCACACGTACACTGAAACATGCTAGGAATTTCCTCATATTTATTAGTTGGCCGCTCGCATGCAGTGGTATGTCAGAGCAAAAGGTTACCATCTGCCTGTAGCGCGGTGCGGTACGTGCACGCATTGTAATCGGTACCAAATAGGTAAAAGTTGTAAATAGTCGCATTCCGGCGGGTTCTTGGAACTGCCTGGCGCCGCTGCCGCCGCCGCCCGACACCGAGCCACGAACGCACCCTTTATGGATATGATTAGCTGAACAAGCCATTTTAAATACCTAGCTGTAGCTTTTAAGAAGACTACCTTCGCACAATTGGCTGTTTTCAAAATGAAAATTGGGCATCAGGAGGTCTTAGGTTAATTTTTAACTCTCACAATTTGCTGTTTCAAAAATGAAAATAGTTCATCAGAAAAGCTCAGGTAGGACTTGAACCCTGAGGTACTTAGACGACTTTTTTTCAGTGTTACTTTAATTATCGATATATGTTTAGCATTCTGATAGCAAAATAACAAATTAAAACATTGTTGTTTGAAGCTTTTACAACCAAAATGCGTTTTTGTGAATGTTCCACTTACAAAAACATTTGATTCACTCGAAGTTATGCTGTGTGTGCTAAACTAAAACTTGCTGCGAGTATGTCTTCTTCATGATTTTACAAATATATGAGGCCCTTCTAGTCGCCTCAAAGTACTTTAAACAAAAGTTATATGCCTGTATGACTAACCATAGTCATAAATGTCACAATCTATAAAAGTCTCATTGTCTGCCGCGAAAACTTCTTTAAATTCCCTACAATTAAATTTTTAAAAGCTCATAAAAGAGGTCAACTATCCTAATATCAGACACAACACTAAAACCTCTAGTCTTCGTGACAGGCAAGAGGATAAGAGGAATAAAGAGGTAAACTGGAAAGCTGCAAATATCACCAAGTACTGGAAAACGCTAAGTACCGATATTGACCTAGGTTTAAAAAGATCCTAAAATTAACACGTTGAGAAAAGTAACACAGCTGACTGTAAAATTAAACTGTAAAATGTGTAGATATTGAAACTCGAAATAGGGCTGCAATCGAGTGTCTCTCACTCAAATGTGATCTGGTAGTCAGTCACTAATTTAAAACTAGTTTTGCATTCATTTCAAAGACCCCACTAGATTTTTGTAAACGGAGAATTAATATTTTTATGAATATAATAGCCAGAAGCCATAGCTATCTAATTTTTTACGATCCTGTCTATTAATCGCCCTCTTTATGCCAAATGTGACTTTTATGATTTGAAATAAATGTCGGCTTTATTGTAGTTTATTGAGTGTCAAGTAGAATCTCGAATCTGTGGGGATAAAAGTCACTTTTGTTATAATTGTTTTATTACTAATAGAATGACATTAAGCATGTCTTTCATAGGTTATTAAGAACTGTTTTATAGAAAGTACTTATTAAATAAAATAAAATATTTTATAAATACATATTAGCTAAAAGTGCTGAGTGAATAATATGTATAAAATTGTATTATTTTATGAATTATCAACACGTTAAATGAGTTTCATTACTGTCTCATCAGAATTGATCTAAATATTTTGTCTGTACCTATACCGTTTATTTATACAGAAACACAACACACCAGTGACGAAGGTTCCATACAACTCGATTCCCACCGGCTTCCCTTCAGAAGTTTAGAACACAACCACTCTCTACTTGAATTGAGAAATGGCACAATCAGTAATTAAAAAAGTAAATATATAAAAGAAACATTACAAATTGCCTACACTATGGACATTAAATCAACAAAATTTGCTTTTTAACAACATATTGCTTTAAAATAAGCCGCAGGCGCGATCGGCTTTTAGGCAGTTAAACTTCCATACAAAATAAACGTCATGACGTCACATAAAGGTCAATAAACCCACCCGCGTATTAGCAGCCGGTAAGCCGTCTTTATCCGAGTTACTTGATAGAGACAGTTATACAATTTGCGTACGCGTGAGCGGGACGGAGGAATATCGCTTTCGGTTTGTGTTCTGTTGACAGATAATTTGACGTAATTGCAATTCATCATTGAATGCATGACTGTGTTTTATTAGTATTTGAATTTATTAGTTAGTTTCACCTATTATAATGATTAGTATTGTAGTTGGACTTTGTTTATTTGTGTTGTGTGTAGAAAGTAGTTACGAAGACGTACGTTGTAATTAGGTATTTGCGGTAAGTAGATATTGTAATAAGTTGAAATTACGTATTTAGAGTAAGTAGATTTGCAAAGTAATCGGTAGAATTGTAAGATGTCGGCATTAATAGCTTTAGATTCTTCCCGGCTTTTATGATAATGTCTTAGCGCACTTTGTTAGAAAGAATAGACGAATAGCTTTAGAGTATAAGTAGTATTATTAGTACTTAGTCGATTAAGTTTTGTTTAATTTACATCATATCATCATTTTACCACAAACGGCTTTTATCAAAGCCACTTCTATTATGCTTGCAAGACACTGTTTCAATATCTCAGTGCGTAACGTACTATACGTGTAACGTATAGTAAAAGTGGACTGAAGATACATCTGCCTATACAAGACTGAAGCCAGGATGCCAATCACAGATTTTCGGTACGGACTCAAGACTGCGTGCCCGCGCTTGGAGTAGGTAAGCATTTTTTTTGCTCCGGCTTACCTCTCTCAATATTTCACGCTTCGCCACTGCAACACACACAGGCTTTTTAAGCAATTTGACTAATAAGGAACAGAGGTCATACTAGACCAATTAGACAGAGACGACCCACCAAAACTAGACGTGGATATGATAATAGTTGAATAGACGCAGGTCTATTCAGCTATTATTATATCCACGTCAAAAGTAGTACTTATATAGCTACCTCGTACTTGATCGTTAAAAAAGAAGACTGGTGAGCTGAGCACTTTAAAGCAGCAGCAATAATGCCCTGCATGCCGAGATCCGATCACGAAACCGACGATGTATTGTAACTCTGCACCCGCGCGAGGCTTCAAGTTCCGCAAAAAGACGGTTCCTTGACGGAGAATGGAATCTTTTTAAATCAATCGCTAAGGAACTTACTCCTCCACAGTTTCGTAGGTGACGGTCGTTTCCTAACTCTATATGGAAACGATGACAAGAATGCGCTCGGATAGAAATCCTGATGAAAGCACAGTCGCGAGCCCCAATACAAAGCCGGCAAGGTGAGTGCGACTGATGCTTCGTGTTGCTAACGTTGCACCAATTGTCTTCACGCCTGGACTCCATTTGCACTTAACACCAGGTGTAGTGGAGCCATCTGCCCGTACTACGTAAAAAAAACGCCAGTCATACTCGTAATTTGCTCACCAATGGCCGTCCCTCACGACACGGTCACGAGAAGATGTCTTTATAGACACCTTCAGGCTTCGGGTCCAGTGGTACATGCTTGCGTGATGCCAATCCGTCCTTCATGGATTGTTCGGTCACTAAAGCCTAAGGAGTTTTAAGATTCGCGCCACCGCTGGTAAAACAGAATAAAAAGGCCAGAGGCGGTCAACAGTGACATTTTAACTAATTATAAAATAAGAAAACACAAAAAGTTAGACAAATATGCCAAGGTTTACTCACATTTATAGAGTAGTGTGACAGCCCTACAAGAATAGGCTAGGAATATGTCTCGTAGCGGTTCCTCTGCAGCTTTTCTTTCTGGCGACGACGCCGAGGCGCCGTCACTCTGCGTCCAGTAGCTCTTGGCCCACACGCGAAATGTAGCGCCTTTTATTGTCATCATTATCGGCCCTTGCGTCCGTTTCAGACGATTTGTTTGTGCAGTGTACTGGAACTGGGAGCACTTCTTTACATGGATGTGTAGGCCGATGCGCGAACGACAAGTCTTCCGCATGTTTGGCACATTTTAAGTAATTATAAATAAAACGCAAAAAGTGGGAGAAATCTACCAAGGTTTACTCACATTTATAGATTTGTGTGACAGCCCTACAAGAATAGGCTAGGACTATGTCTCGTAGCGGTTCCTCTGTAGGTTTTCTTTGTGGCGACGACGCCGACGCGCCGTCACTCTGCGTCCAGTAGCTCTTGGCCCACACGCGAAATGTAGCGCCTTTTATTGTCATCATTATTGGCCCCTGCGTCCGTTTCAGACGATTTGTTTTTGCAGTGTACTGGGACTGGGAGCTCTTCTTTACATGGATGTGTAGGCCGATGCGCGAACGACAAAGTCTTCCGCATGTTTGGCACATTATTGTCATACACATACATACTCGTAGATACATTTCATACATTACATTTCGTCCGTTTCACGAAAAGGTTGGCATTGGCAGAGACCACATTTATTCGTAGGAAATATTTTACGAACCTCACTTTTCTATGTATTAATCTACGAGTACGATAAATTATAGGGCACTGAAGCAGCGTATCCTGGTGACAAACCAAAGTTGCAATGTAGGTCAAGCTTGTTTTCGCCAATTGAAAGAATGGTGAATAGAACTCGCACTTGACTATGATGTGACTCATCGCCTTTTCAGTCATCTCCTTTAGTGAGTGCATGAGGTCGTTTGAGAACATTGTCGCTTGTGTATCAAACCATCACGCCAGTGTTTAAGGCTAGGTGTTAGTGAAAAATTAAAATAACACGTTCTTAGAAATACTTTTTGAAGTAGTAAACAGTAAAATTAAAATCTGCGAAAATTATGAAATATTGTTGAGGCTTTATTCTGTGCAATACACCCAATGGAAACACGATTTGATAAAGTTGGCTCGATAGAAGAAATTCACAAAGTTACATATTTTTGTGTCATTTTATCTTCTTTTCCAGGTTTTATTCTTAAAATAAGTGATTTGATATTATGAATCATTTACCAAAATGAAGTTCATAGATAACTTGAGGAGTTATAACCGATCGTTTTTTATTTATTACATCTATCAATTTTTTTAAATATAAAACGCGATTATTCGCGTCGCTTCGCTGTTATACCCGTCGAGAGAAGCGCCCGAAATACCTCCCCTTAACCAAAGCTTTGAACATTGAGCTTCAAAGGTTCATAATACTTTCTGCCGTGCTAAGTCAAGGAACGTAGGGCATTTGTCGTTCGCACGCACCCGCGGCGCAGGCCGGCCCCGCGAATGCCCGTCGCTCAAGGGCATTTCTTGCCCGGGCCGCATTCCGCGCCCCTGGCATTCTGCACCGCGGCCCTCTAATATTACAAGATGCTTCCAATTTTACCGATTGTTTTTGCACAATTTTTCTAAATAGATGTTTTAACCCTTTAATAGGCAGTGGGTTCGTATCACGATCGTATTTTGAACTTTATACGAGATTACTTGAAAATTATGAAATACAAGCGAACCGCCCGCGTTTTAGACTGCGTGAACAACCTAAGTAGGTACAAGTATATTCTGTGACAAATTTACAAAAATCTCCAAATATTATTATTATAGTAGTATAAAGTCTCCTGCAGACATGACGCTTCACTTTCCCGCCAACCCAAGAAGTTTCGCATGACATGACATGACAGATGAGAGAACAGTGTGTATTGCCATAAACAAAAAAGGTGTTGTCTGTCACCATTGACTCTAAAGCCTAGTTTGCACTTCTTGTAATTTAGTCGAGAACTTTAAGATTTTATGCGGTTTTTACTAATAGAAAGAGCGATAACTAACGATATTTTTTCTTTATAATTTGTTGATATATTGTACAAAATGGCTAAAGTACGACGGTGTTTCAAAGACAATCCCTGTCAATAAGGATGGATAAAATGAAAAATAGGTATTATGTAGTTTCGAGTTTAGCAGTCCTAGCTCTCGCTATGAGTATTTCATCTACTTATCTTCAGCAAATATTTTCAAGTTGCAAACTTTTTAAGCATTGATTTTGACAATAAACTAACAAAGGCATTGAGAGATGCCTTTTGAGCACTACACATTGAAATGAACCACTTTTACGGATTTAACTGGCGCTTATTAATACATTTTATGATTTTTATTTTAGTCTTGACGTTCCGGACCATTTAAAATTTAAAGGGTCCGTGGTCACAGGGAGACTGAGGAGTTGGTCGTCTCAAAGTTAAACGTTAATTGCATACCGTACCGTCAATAATTTTTTTTTTATGGAGTGCTTATCAACAATTGCAATAATGCTAACACAACTACATACATACAATTATAATCAAGACTATTATCTCCGAAGGGTTAGTCAGAGACTAGGCAATGAGGACAACAAAAGCAGTCCTCTAGGTACCATAATCCACTTTTCACGAAATAGCGACTGCACGTTTGCTTCAGCGTGACAGGTGGTGAGCCAATCGCCGCTCTTTGCTGTTGGATGTATGTGCAGTCTTTAGTCCGTTAGTCGCCTTTTACGACACCCAAGGGAAGAGAGGGGGCGGTAGTAAGTATTCTTTCACCGCTACGATACACCGTGATGCTAACATAACTGCTCCACACATTCCGCGCACTTGAACGGGGGTCATGTGGAAACCTAAAAGTATTTGTACCAGCGTCGGGGGGAAAGTATAAGGCCTCCGCCTCCGTCGCATCGCGGCGCTGCGCCGGTTGCGCGGGCGCATTCCTCGCTCCTGCATTCCGCGGGCCTACTATTACAAAGCGCTACTTTTAACCCGTAGGTACTGCTTCGTTTGCAGGGCCCGTAGCTTTATCAACACTACATGTGTTGTGCCATAATACGCCGCTTTAGGATACAATGAGGCGCATTACGTGCCTAAAAGATGTCACACGGCGTCAGATGAACCTACCCTAAACTGTCTTTCTCCAATGAATATTGATCCTTAAAGCTAAGCTATAAAGTTCAAAATTGATTGTAGATATTTGACAGTTTAGGGTAGGTTGATCTGACGCCGTGTGTACACGAGCTCTAAATATAATAATACCGCCTCATCTCTTCTCTTAACGACTAACGGACCAAAGACTGCACATACATCCAACAGCATAGAGCGCCGATGTGCTCACCACCTGTCACACTGAGCACATGTGCAGTTATCATTTGGTGAAACGTGGCCTATGGCAATGGACTGCTTTTGCGGTCCTCATGGCCTAGTCTCTTGACTAACCCTTCGGGGATAATAGTCGTGAATTTAAGAATAGATGTAGGTACTTATATCCCGTAGGTATACTGCTTCGTTTGCAGATTTATTAATACCCTCGTGTCGCTGTAGCAACTTGCAGCCGTTACCCGATTAAAACATGTCTCATGACATAGGATACCCCGTTTTAGGATACTACAATAAGGCGCATGTGGTGCTAAAAGACGTACTTACACGTTTTGGTCCTTCCTTTTTAAAATTGGCTTATTCGCACTGTTGGTGAAATCGTACCTCCGCAGACTTTTCTACCTACAATAATTAAATGACTAATAATGATTGAACTTCAGGAAAATACACTTTTGAGGACGGTTGAGGGTTGAGGGAGAAATATGCTAATCGCAGATTGGCATTATCTGAAGAACATTTTAGTAGATTCGGGTATCAGGTGCCTTATTATTTTTCTTGATTTAAAAAAATAAGTAAAATTTTATCTGCTATATTTATTAAAAATGTCCAAATGGTGTAATTAAAACCGTTCATATATCTACTTAATTCCTTTTCCCACTACATGATTTTAACGAAATTAACACAATGTTTCCCTCGCGAGTTACATTGTCAATGCAGAAACTTGATCTCTATGAGCCAACTTAAATGTTATTAATGTCAGCCAAGTGAGCCAGCGGACGTGCAAGTGGAAAAGTTTCCTTGTCCGTTACTTAGCGGCATTCTAGAGCGAGCGAGCAAACAGGATCGAGTTAAGTCAGTGGTTGGGGATTCCGGGTGAAGCGCGCTTCCACCTTCGGCCTTATCGTCACTTATGAAGGCCAAGCGCTTACCCGTATATAAAAAAAACAGTAAAAACCGGCTAAGTGCGAGTCGGACTCGCGCACAAGGGGTTCCGTACCATTATCTATGCAACATTAGACACTATATTAATATTCTGTGAATATTTGAAACGTCTACCTGTGCCGTTATTAATATCGAGCAATAAACGGCAAAAAGTCACGTTTGTTGTATGGGAGCCCCGCCCTTTTAACACTTTGACCGCCATGGCAGACACCGGTGACCAACAAACAATTAAATTTCTATTGTGTCTGGTTTTGTGGCAGTCAAATATTTATTTTATTCTGTTTTTAGTATGCGCAACACGAGATATGTCGCGGGCGAGAGACGACAAATAATTTTAAGTTGTCATGTTATGGGTTGTAGACAAAAATACCACAGTTTATGCAAAAAGTGCTATTAAGTCAACTTTTGACATATTATGTAGAGTTCTAAGCGCATCCATGTGTATTTAGTGTCGATAGACATTAGAGATAAATGAATAAAACATGAGAAAACGGGTCGAGAAGAGTTCTCGTGTTGCGCATGCTAGGCCCGCTGGTGACAGACCACAGACAGACGGACGGACAGTGGTCTCTTATTAATAGGGTCCCGTTTCTACCCTTTGGGTACGGAACCCTAATAATTCGTAATATTCGATTTGTTGTGTTACCTAATAACGCTTAAATAGACTCGAAGATTTTTTTAACCGCCTCTTGGTCTAGTGGCTAAGCCACCGATATCAGTCAGACCCAGAGGTCCCGGGTTCGATTCCCAGCGGGGGGTACATCTTTGTGTGCTCGGTTTGGTTGGTGGTAGAGCTGTTAAGTCGGCCTCGCCAGCTACCACCATCTTATCTAAGTCTGTCGCCATAATAACGATGTTTATAGCATTGTTGTGTTCCGACAGTTTGAGATAAGATAGCTAGTTCCTCAGTGGTTGAGGATTCCGGGTGAAGCGCGCTTCCACCTTCGGCCTTATGGTCACTCACTATCAGGTGAGATGAAGGCCAAGCGCTTACCCGTAGTAGAATAAAGAAAAAGATAACGAAGCGTTGAAAAAATTTACTACCTCAGCTACCCTATCGGCTAAAAAATATGAATATGGACATGGGCTTCATTTGACATTTGAAGCCCATATGCCCATATAAGGACAAAATATGGGCTTCAAATGTCAAATGAAGCCCATGTCCATATCTATATTTTTTAGCCGATAGACCCGCTGGTGGGCCTCGATTCCCATCTGATGCATTTAGTACCTAAGCCTTAAAATAATAACATATAGAAGGTAAGTCCGCGCGCCTATTTTGAAGCACTTTTTTTGGAGCCAGATATGGCTCCAAATGCCGAGTTTTCAATGTACACTACGGTTACAAGGGTACGTGTGCGTGTCGCCGAGCGCAAGCAAGTAATCGTCACGAAAGTATGAATCGGTTTAGTGCTTCACTTTTGACAGAGCGCTTGTATGAAGACTATCTTTATATACGTTATTATTGTAAGACCTAAGCTTTATTTTAACGTTTCATTATCTTTGAGTTATATTCGTTTGCCGGTCGGCTTAGTCATCGGGAGTGTTGTACACTTTTGCACTACTTCTTAGCAACAGTTCACAACAAAGATGACATACTTACTGTCTTGTTGTTTTATCCTCGCTTTTGTGATTCCACCTACACGCGTTAGCCTTTGCGCTTCTGGTATGTAGATCGGTGTCTAACTCTAGCTGTTTATAAAGTTGATGATATTAGTAATGGCGGAATACCTATACCTATATGGTCGGAGCATAAAGTCTTCATAGGTTATTTTTTTCCATATGTTGGTCTAATCTAATCGAAAAGAAATTAAAAAATCCCTCGCTTTGAATTCATTTGGGCACCTACTTGCATCTACTTGCATTCGTTTTCACTGATAAGGAACTCGCATTAATATTAGTCTGTTATGTATTTATAATCAGGCCCGTGGCTCGTTAATGAAGCGTTGAGTTTTCGTGTTTTTTGTTTCCCGATATGACATAATCAGATCAAGCAGTGTAGTGATCCATTGTTGTAGACAATGCGTCTAGTCAACGATTCTCACCACAAGCGCACATGACTCATAGTGACGTCGCGCGCATCACGCGTAAGCTCCATATAGGTGCCTCATTCGTTAGATAACTTATTCAATAATCGTGTTAGTGACTCGTGCTCTCGAAGATCCTCAGTCCTTTTTTCCTCCGCTGTCCATATAGACACTTCAAAAGTGTCTAGGGGTCAAGTACATTTTTTACTATAAAATTTTTTTCTTATAATATTTACCTAATATGGTTTTCCAGACTAGCTTCTTGCTTTATTTTTTATGTTTTAGTAAACAATTTTATCCCTATTATGTTAATTTTTTTTTAAATTGTAATTTTAATAAATTGCGGAAAATAAGCTTACGTTAAGTTCGTAAAAATAAAAATAAAACTATTTCTACCATTCACACGAATTGCACAAGCACAGCTATTTGGCATGCTTAAAATCAGTTCATCCAAATCACTTTGATGAATAGCCGCCCACGTTCTTTCTAACAAGTCGTTGTGGGGTGTCCACGGCATGCATACTCGGCAGAGCTCTTCTTTGGAGCATGTCCCATGCATGCTCAATTGGGTTGAGGTCTGGTGATTGTGCGGCCCACGGCAGGTCGTTGATATGAGAATCGGCAAGAGTGCGTGTTACGACAGCCGTGTGTGGACGTGCATTGTCATGCATTAATCGAAACGAATCACCCAATCGGCCTCGCAAGGGGATGATCACATCTGAAACAATCCTCTCTGCGTAGTTTGAGCATTGAGGTTGCCCCTGATCCAAATGAGATCGGTTCTTCAACCGATAACCATGATTGTTCCCCCTCCATATGGATGAATATCGTGATAAAATCTCAAGCGTTCTTGACTTCCAGAGGTCCTCCAAACTCGAGTGCGTCTTGTGTCCAGAGAAGCAAACACAGCGCCTATCTTTTTCGTCCCAATTTCGGTGTTCACGAGCTCATTGTAAACGGGCCCTACTATTGCGGGGTGCTATGGATGGAACCCTCAGCGGCCCTCGGGAATGCAGACGCACTTCGCGTTAACGATTCCGGATGGTTTGGTCGCTTATCAGCAAGCCTGAAGCGCTGTGGAGCCTTGTGGCAAACATCATAGCGGTCATGGTACGATTCCGTCGAGCAGTGTTTTGGTTGTACCTACCGGTCTTGTCTTCAAATGGCGATACGACATTTTCCTCCATGTCGCTCGGCTACGCTGCCCGTGATACGATAGCGGTGTCCAGAGGCGGTCTATGACACTCTGTGTAGTGCCAATGACGGCAGCTACAGTACGTTGCCTGGAACCAGTTTCCAACATTCCAACGGCTCTCAACATCTCTTCCCTTGTCAAATGACGCCGTCGCTCCATGTCGTTGCAAATTTTTTCTCTTCCAGTGCAGAAATTGTACTGCTGTTCTTAAATTGCCATTACGCTCTTTTATAAAGGAATTCAGATTGACAGTTGATTTTCCATATTTAAACAATGTAAAAAAAATATTCATATCGTGAAATTTACTAAAAAGAATCGACGAAAAAGAACGATGATCCAAAAAAGTTAAAATATTAATTCTACTTATAATGCAACAATACTTTAAAATGTAGGTACTTGATCCCTAGACATTTTTGATGTGTGTAAATTTGCAGACTCCGCTTTCGCCATCGATTTTCGTACATTGTAAGGGTATGTCAAGTTTAAAGTTAAATGTCGCAAGATAACTTAAGGATTCAATGAAGAAATAAGTCAAGATTAGGCGGAGCGAGGGCCGCAGGCGGCCGGAGGCCCGCCGAGGTCGCGGCGAGCGCTATGTGGTTCATGCAGCATCGCTAACTGGGACCGAGAAAGTCGTCTATTTCGAAATTTTAGCGTTACGTGAGCTGCGATGTGTCGTTGCGGTGCCGCGGAGTCTGGTGGTATGCGGCGAGCGGACGGCGGCGCGCTGTCTGCGCGTTCTTCCGGAGCGCACCTGTCGGACCAGTCGTAGCGCACCGCCGCCGCCGCCGCCGCCTCGGGCGATCGGCCTTCACAGTTAAATAATTAAATCGAGAGAGCGTCGCCGTAACCGCAGCCGCGCCAGCGTCCCGAAGAAGCGGTCGCGGAAGGCCCGCCAGCCTTGGTGGCGCTGTCCTGCGCAATCGAGGCCGGTTTGTATTGCGCCTTCGCGTCGTTGCCGCACCTAATCTTCTCGAACGCCTTCCTACAACGCTGGATCGATTGCTCTTTGATCGATCGACTTATTCATAACTCGAACGTTACATGTACCCCGTAACAAGCTTGCGACTAATGTGAGAAGCGGCCGAATTGTCGGTACACACGGTGGATAGGAACAAAGGCACTCGTTTACTGTCATTGCACGCAAAAATAGGTTAAATTTAAATTGACACAATCCATAATATATAATAAAATTAATCACATTACCTACTTCATCTTTTTTGCTTTACTTAGGTATTTTTATCTCTGATAGACATACAGTTTTTTTATTTATTGTTTAAATCATCACGGTAAGGAACGGACTTTCAAGAAGGCCTCGTTAACTTTCAAAGCTCTTGAACACCGTAACAAACGTTACGTCTTAAATATCAACATCAGTATATAATACGGTGTGGCAATGAAAATTTCGGCCAAAACATTAAATAAACAGAGGCAGGCATTAAACATTTTGTACTGGTGAGCTTTTATTTAAATTCAACGTAGTTATTGAGTGACGGGCATCCTGTTTTACGGCTTGTCGGCGGCAACAGTCGGTCGGTTCTCCGAATCGGTGGATATTGTCGCAAATTGCCGCTTTCGCCACCGGCTGAATAATGCATGCGATAACATAACATCACGTCGCGCCCGCCGCGCACCTCGCCCCGCGCCCTTCACCAACCACACTAAACCCGTTCCCAACGCGCATTCCGCCTAGATACCACCGTCATTCTAACATTCTAACCATTGTTACCTAACGCAAATTAAACTTGTCTATGTGCTCGTTATCATATCCTTGCACAACGTTCACGGGACTTTCAAATATTTTTTTGGCTCGCTGCATGTCGATGTCCTACGCTACGATACAGCAGCGTCAAGAAAATTCGTACACCAGCTTGGTTGGCCTAAACTTCTGCCGCGGAAACGCTTCCTACTATACATTTTAAATCTTTCGCGTTCAATTATTAATGGGGATGAATGCTAACTACTTATTAAAGGCATCCTACGCATACCTACCTTTTTATACTCGACGTTTCGACCGAGTTGCACCGGTCGTGGTCATGGACTGACAGAGCCATAGTCAGAAAAATAAAAAGGTATGCGTAGGAGCCTTATAAGTCGTTACCGTTAATTACCGTCTAAGTTAGCTACTGGTGTTAGATGTTAGATGCTGGTGGGTACTGGGTAGTGTTGGCAGTGGCGATGGCGACTGGAGGCCGTTCTGCCGTCGTGTGGGGTGGGCTGGCGGCGATTCCCACAGCGGCGGCTCCTCGACCAGTTCGTCGGAATGTGGTCGCGGCATCGGCCCGCACTTTCACCAAAACAATTCGTTAGCGGCCTCTTTCGGCATCGCACCGCGCGCCGCACCCTCCGCCCCCCCGCCACCCGTACACGTGAAAATTAACAACACACTGATACTTGACTCCGTGATCGGCATTTCGGACGCGAGGCCCTTTTAAAGTTCCGCACCGCTGAAAGCAATCAAACACTGCTGTGTACCTTTCTTTTCTTCGTATCTCGCCACTTCTCACCGTTCCAATCACACTTTTCCTCACATAAAAAAGAGACCGCGCTGGCTGATTAGGTACCTACCTCCGTTTCGTCACGAATTATTCAATATTATGTGTCGACTTACATTCTAATCGGTCGCTTCTGATTGCCAAATATGTTTGTTTAAGTATACCTAGTTCCAAAAAAACATTAGTTATGCAAATCTTTATGCAATTCATTGGAAAACTTCATCGACGTCCTTCATTTGTATCAAGATATTCGAAATCTTTATAAATGTTTCATTGGACACATAACATGACCCTATCAATCTTGTATGTGTTAGAATATCGTAACTTTTGCGATCGTTTACGCGTTTGACGGATGAATAATTATGTCACCAAGCTTCAACATATTTTTAACTTTTTCGGCATTAGTTTTTCGCTGCCTGAAAGTGTGAGCTAATGTATAAATTTACGAGTATTACATACCTACATATAATCACGACTATTGTCCGCGAAGGGTTAGTCAGAGACTAGGCAATGAGGACAGCAAAAGCAGTCCTCTAGCATAGTCCACTTTTCACCAAATAGCGACTGCACATGTGCTCAGCGTGACAGGTGGTAAGCCCATCGCCGCTCTATGCTGTTGGTTGTATTTGCAGTCTTTAGTCCGTTAGTCGCCTTTTACAATACCCAAGGGAAGAGAGGGGGTGGTATAGTATTCTTTCACCGCTAAGCGACACGGTTATGAATTTATTAGCTCTAGCTGTACCTCTACTCTTTCTTAGCCTCATAATTGTTCAGCAGTTTAAAAGTAATTTTAAGCAAAAAGCAATTTGACTACTAGCTTTTCTTCTTTTTTAGTGATCGAAAAATAATAACGGAAACTTAGTACCTATCATGCCGGATTTTCTAAAAATTCACATTAAATTCTTATTCAGTAACAAAGCAGACGAAGCAAAAACTTTCTTAAAAGTAGCTGTTTCCCCCGATTTCGTTTTCAGAGTACTTACTATCCCGCAGGAACTTGTTACCGGGATAAAAAAAACATCTCGAGCTCGTTGGTCCCGGTTGTTGTCTTATGGCCGAAATTTAATAACATGTCTATAGATTTTTAAGCCTACTAAAGTGAGAAATTTGTCATCATTTGTATGGAGCTTAAGTCAACAATTTTAATTTAGAAGGCTAAATAATCTATGGATACCTACGTTATTAATTTCGGGCTTTAACTGGCAAGATCGCAAATCTAAGGGCGCTTTCACATAAAGGCGTTTTAGTCGCGTGACTGCAGCGCTTCTAAGTAGCGCTGCAGTAGCACGACTGGGTATCCATATATGTTTAAGTAGCGCGGCTGCAGCGCAGAAGCGCTTCGAGCTTGTGGTGGCGGATACGCCGCGTAGCCGCGTGCGATCAGTCGGCGTTATCGGCGTTAGATCAGTGTTGCGAGCGCATCTGTAGCAAATTGCAAATTACCTATGTCATAATCTTAAGCATGTTTGATACCGAAATAATAAACGAAGAAGAATGAAGAAATACCGTTGGAATCCATATTGGAAATGAACTAGTCACCCCTACGTTCAACGCGCGTCTGCAGCGCGGCTGTCGCTATAGCGTCGGCGTCGCGACTTAGCCGCGCTACAGCCGCTGTAATATGAAGGGATTCGCTGTGCAGCGCTGCAGTCGTGCGACTAAAACGCCTATATTATGTGAAAGCGCTCTAACACCTTAGCCGCTGCGCTATCGAGAAAGAACATTGAATTTGATCGAACACGTTTGTCCCCAGGTACGGCCAGCTGTCCGGCATGGTGGAGCCGGTGTTCGGCGTGCTGGGCGCGGTGGCGGTGGCGGCCGCCGAGCCCGCCCTACCGTACGCGCTGGCGTTCGCCGCCGGCGCCATGATATACGTAGTGGCTGACGATATCATACCAGAGGCTAACGCTTCGTGAGTAACCGCTATATTATATCTCCAGTGTTTTTGGCAGATGCTACAGACACTCGCCGTGGTAAAAAGTACTCAGTCGCTGACACTTCCATCAAGAGGCGAATGCCTTATTCGTTTTTGGAAAATATGTCTTTGATACACGTTGGAGATACCAAGGTGCACAGCATAGAAACTTTCGTCGGTGACTTCCTTAGTAGTTAGGAATTCCAGGAGAAATGCGCCTTTGGCCTTATTGTCACTCACTTAAACTATCAGATGAGGTGACGTCTAAGCGTTTCTCCGAACACCGGCTGTGTTCGGCGTGCTGCTCGCGGTGGCGGCCGCCGAGCCACCCCTAGCGTACGCGCTGGCGTTCGCCGCCGGCGCCATGGTATACGTGGTAGCCAACGATACCATACCAGAGGCTCATGCTTCGTGAGTATATCTCTAGTCTCTTGGTGAAGAGCAAAACAGCGGAATACAGATGGGTAGAGGGTCAGCTGTTTTTAGCAGATGCTATTGATACTCGCCATGGTAAAAGGTACTCGGGTCTCTTTTATCGAGAGGCTGACACTTTAATCGAGAGGCTAATGCCAGTCAATGCTAGTCTTTGGAAAATATGTAATTTTATACCTGTTGGAGACAACAAGGTGCATAGCATAGAAACTTACGTCGGTGACTTCCTCAGTGGTTAGGAATCCCCGGAGAAATGCACCATCACCATGGCCTTATTGTAACTCGTGGCGGTGGCGGCCGCCGAGCCCGCCCTACCGTACGCGCAGGCGTTCGCCGCCGACGGCGCCATGATATACTATGTAGTGGCCGAAGATATCATACCAGAGGCAAATGCTTCGTAAGTAACCGCTATATTATATCTCCAGTCTCTTGGTTAAGAGTAAAACTGCGGATTTACAGATGGGTAGGGGATATAGCGGCCTGTCCCCCTTTTTTTTTGGCAGTTGTTATAAGACACTCGCCATGGTAAATGGTACTCGGTCGCTGACACTTCAATCGAGAGGTTAATGCTTCGCGTGTAACCGCTTTGTCACGTGTTTCTCAGTATTTGAGGAGTCCGGGTGAAAGGCGCTTCCACCGTAAGCTTACGCAGTAGAATAATAAAGAAAATGCTGCTAGCACGATGGTATAGGTACCTACTCGGCCGCTGATACTTTCATCTAGAGGATAATTTGATGCTTCATGAGTAACACTAACACCGATTTATTATACTTATTGCATGAGAATCCTGTCTCAACAACGTTTGAAGAGGTCTATCGGCGTAGACAATATACTTCTTCGGACTGCAGAACAGCTTTACTCGTACAGATATGACATTACCTATTCTGTGATGTAGGTAATAGCGCGCAGATATCTTAGGTTATACTTGCTAATACTTTCATCTCAGAGGCTAATGGCTAAAGGTTTATCTTTTCTCCTACGACACTAACACCAATGGCGTTTTGGAGACTTATGAGGTCTATCGGAGTAGAGAATACGTTCACGCCTAATAGGACTGCTCTGCTACGCAGCAGCTATAGGTTGGCTCATGCTCCATATTCTGTCTTTGGAAAAATCTTTATCGTTTGAGACTACAAGGTGCACAGCATAGAAACTTTCGTCGGTGACTTCGTCAGTGGTTGGGGATTCACCCCTTAGCCTTACTTACATAATATCAGGACGTGAGGCGACGTCTAAGCGTTTCTCCGATTTGGAAAACATTCAAAAAATGCTAGGAAAAACATTGGTACGAAATTGTTCTAATAATGATAAGAAACTCACCATTTTTTACTACTACACATGAACAAAAATAAACATTATGACTGAATGAAAAAGTAAAGCCGACTATGAAATACGAATAGCACGATAGTATTAATAAGATTTGTCCAAACACACTGACATTCACACTTTCAAAACATGTTTTGAAACACATCAAACGTAAAATTGCGTAGCTCGCCCAGCGGTACCTATGTAAATGTCTAATTTTGCCCTCAACAAGATTAATAAAATAAAGGGGCTGGCCTTGGAATTGACCATAAAAGATGGCGAGGACGAACCGGCTTTGTAGTGACCCTCGAGACAGCGCTCCCTTGATGCGGCGATAACGACGCCCTTCAGTGCGCTGTTCGAATTCCCATATTTTGCCATTTGAATCGCCTTAGTGTGCTCACACACTATGCCGAAATTGCGCGACCAAAGTTCGGCGTGTTCCGACTGTACAGTAAAGCAAGACATAATTTCGACGTATTTTCTTTTTGTTTATTTTTGGTCATTTCATCACCATCGTACCTTAAATCATACATAAGTATCCTATCCTATAAACCTATCTTATGAACGTAAAATTAAGTTATTTGAATATGTTACAATTTGTGCTTAAGGATCTGACAATATACTTTGAATCAGCCCAACTTCGAGAAGATTTAGTTTAATTTTGTTTTTTAATTTTATAAACCTTTATAATTTACACAGATTTCATCCGTCCCTATCACAATCACATTTCATCAGCAAATAACAAATTATTTACTACTCCTCTTTACACTCTTAGTGCAGCGCAGGAAAACCGAAAGACCAAATTACGCGACCGAAGTTATGCCTGAATATTAGGCATGTAATAGTTTTAAAGAACGCAGTCCAAAGTAACGTCGAGTTCTATATAAGATGACTGCTAGAAACCGCAGGAAACTTCAAGGGCTGGTCAGGTTAAGGGAATAGGTACATGACAAAAATGACAAAATAAGAATTCGTGTTTTTTCGTAGGTACTTATCGCCCAGCTGACGCGGACGGGTCAACAGACGGCCGTATGCTTTAAAATAAATTAGATACTCAAAGACTATCCAATTAAAATTCACAAAATGAATTATTTCATTAAAAATGATAAAAAAAACCACAAATTCCTTTTTTGTCATTTTTATCATGTTTGAAAAACTTGACCTGACCAGCCCTTGAAGTTTCTTGCGGTTTCTAGCAGTCACCTTATATACCGTACATAGTCATCATATGGCGAACTACGGTCGCGCAATTACGGCATAGTGCGTACCTACACTTAGCGTTCCGAAACAGACACCGAACCTACCCTTAGAGTAGCTAAGCAATGTGTATTGAACGTTTTGTCATCCCCGTTACAATGTGTATTGGGAGTTTTGACAATTTGACGAGGGCGAGGGTAGCACGTACTGTGAGATACTTAATTGTGTAAAGAAGAATTTCTGAAGGTTGCGATGTGACGTCACCCGTCAAAGTCTTGTTGGGGTGGCAACTAGGCCGAAGTTCTCGTGGTTTCTTCCCCTTGGCCGTCCCGTATGTCTTTGTCCGTCGAACGTATTGTTCCCGACCGGTCTAAGTTCCCTTCCGGACTCGTAGGAACCAGTTCAAGGATTGTTATTGACTAATTGTTCTTATAGTCTACCGGTAAGTAGCAATAGCAAACAGTACGTAAGCATATTGTTGTAATGTTACTACATTTTCCCAGTGGTCTAGGGATTATTAAAAGATCTTTATAGTATTCTTTGCTGATCATATTTAGTGTTTTTCGTTTATCTTTAGTTTCTCTGGGAATTTTGAGATAACGGCTTAGTGATTCCAGTTTTGCTACTTCTGTACTGTCTGATAAAATGACGTCATTTCAGTAAATTTACGTCTGAGTTAACAATGATAACAATACAAATACGAAAAATTAAGCTTTAGGTTAAGAAATCGAGTAAAATGTTTACTAGAAAAAAACTGTTAAATACTTGCAATAGTATTTCTTTCGACTGTAGGGTAGGTAGGCTTCACTAGGGAGGGTAGAATACTTGACTGGCTTGCAGCGTAAATACAAACTACTAGAAAAAAATCAACGAGTCTTCTGGGGTCTCGGTAGCTAAGCGGTTAGAGCGGTGGACCGGCAATCCGAAGGTCATGGGTTCGAAACCCATTCGAGCTTTCCTAAGACTGGTTGTTTTTTTCTAGTAAACATTTTATCCTATATCTTTATAGCATTGTGAATGCAAAAATTTCAATAATATAGATGTTTTTACATTCTTTAAAGTCGGCCTTCCCTTCAAAGAATTGCACTTAGGGAGATCGATCCATTAAACCTTTCGGCGACTTAGGACCATAAATTAAAATGTACACAATTAGTATTGACTACTTCTTTAATTTACCACTTCTAAGAATGACCACTTACTAAAATGACCATTTCTTGAAATGACCACATCGTTAAATTATCACTTCTCTTTAAGACCACTTTTTGAAATGTCCACTTTTCTTAAACGTTGAAAACTAGAAAACTATGAAAACAAGAAAACTAACACCACTCTGAACCCAAAGCACATTGTGTGTCTTCCATTCGAAGCATGGGAAAGATCGAGATATTTTAATATGGCCAGTTATCCGCTGCCTCGGTTGCCTAATTATCAATCGCTCGACTCGACTCGCGCTGGCCGAAAAATGGTACTGGCCGAAAACCAGAAGGCATAATGCCTATGTTACATTTAGCTGAGCCGGTAGCCTTTGGCATACATATTGTTACTGAATATATTGATATGATTAATTGTATTGTCATAAATGTAAAATAACAAATGTGCCAATAAATTATTATTTTTTGGCACATTTCATTTCATATCCGGAGGTCCGGAGCAGAGGGTTTAATACCCAGGTTAGGCATAGTGTGTTTTAGGATTTTTCGATGCATGGCCCAGGTTTGTGATTACCATCAACCCTCATTTGACAAGCGTGGTGATTTAATAATGATAATTAATAGTACCTAATTGTAGCAATGAGTTCATTTCAATAATGGAGGAAATTTCAATATTTTTTTATTAATAGTATAGATATCATTTAAATTTACTAATTGTCAATAATAATGATAAGATTACTTTCATACAAGGTATTAAAGTGTACAATCTTCCTTCTGATTTAAATCCATTGAATGGTCATATATTTATACTTAAGTTAAAAACTTGGTTATTTAATAATGTTTTCTATACCTACACTAAATTAATACTTTGGTGTTAAGACTAATTAATTGTTAAATTCATGATGTATTTTGTTAATGTTAATGTAAATAATAACATTTGTGTACATTGCATGCCCGATCATGGGCAAACTGTTGATACTATTTAATAATTTTAAGAACTTGTTACACAGCAGCTAAGCAATAAAGAAGTTCTATTCTATTCTATTCTATTCAATAAGTGCCTGTAAAGGTTTACATTGAATAAATAATTTGACTTTGACTTTGCCCTGCAGTTGAAATACTATCACAGACTTATACTTTACTATTTTACTTATCCGATAAAACTGGCATCGCGATACAAACCGCGCATGCCTCGGCGCCATCGAGCATCTTACTCTTACTTACCATACTATTTAACGATAAAGATAAATTCGTTTGCATTTGTTTGTACTTACATGAATTAATAGAATCTGATAAGTGACGGGGCTCGGGACGCGTGCTCGGCCACCTGCCTCCCCCGCTGCATCGCTACGATTAGCGGAATACGTAAATACCTTGGCAAAGAACAGAAGCTAAAATCTAATACGTTGCCCGCTGTACTACGACAGTCGTAGTCGAAGGTGATAGAAAGGACGCAATGAGCCAAGAAATCCCGCAAACCGTAAACCGTCGTGAAGGCTATGTTGGTTTGTAGTAAGATAATCCTTTTTTTAACCACCATACTTACCCATTTACATAAATGTTGGGCTTAATGTAATTAAAATTATTTCTATGTCTGTTAATAAGCGTCCGCAGCTTGTGCTATGGAAATACGTGCGCGTTAGTTACATTTTTGCAGGTTTTACATGCATTTTTCTTAATTAGTAGAATTTGTGTACAATCGTCCCTAGTTATTAAGTACTTTAAATTGTTATTTTTGCATTCGCAATGCTGTGCCGATATTGAAAATGATGTTCATTGAGAAAGTCTCTTTTTTTACAATTTTCTTTTTTTTATTTATACGTTACGTACGTTACGGTACGTAGTTAAAAAAGGTTCAATGTAGATAATTAAACTTTTATAAAGCTGTAATAGGTGCTCACACGCTGACACCAAACGTTTATCCTAAACAACGGCATGTCAAGAATATCTGCCTCCTGCCAATTGTTTTAACATAAAACGCATTATTAGAATTGATAACTTGCGTTGCGGTGCAGTCGTCACGTGACCCCGTAGGCGCTCACACGCTGCCTGCTACCATTCTATCATAAACATGTCTACAGTCCATATATTTATTTATACATCACCTTTAAAATACCATGTGATATGCAAATAAATAAGTAAGTATACCAAAATGTTGCAAAGGTATTTCCAAAGTTCTTCCATCTCTCTTTCCCAAGCCACCTCACGATAGTCGGTCCGATGTGTGTCCAAAACATCTCGCCATTTTAATACATCAAAACAACAAGGTGAACAGGATATCCTCCTCCTGAAATTGTGAATGCTTAGATTCACGAAAGGTTTAGTCAGAGACTAGGTAATGAGGACCGCAGAAGCAGTCGACAGCCATAGTCCACGTTTCACCAAACTACAACTGCACATGTGCTCAGCGTGATAGGTGGTGAGCCCATCGCCGCTCTATGCTCTTGGATGTACATGCAGTCTTTAGTCCGTTAGTCGTCTGTTACGACACACAAGGATAGAGAGAAGAGGGGTTGGTACTTGGTAGTATTCTTGTTTGAGCCGCTTTGCTACACGGCTGAAACTGTGAAGTTTCACAATAATAGCGGGTGAGACAATGGCGCGCGCTGCACTCGTCACGTGACCGGCGTTCGCACGCGGCGCCGCGGCCGCAAATACGCGCCGCCCGAAATAGGCGCGCCGTCTGTCACCCTGGGCGAGACGCCACCCTCACACGCTGCACGGATTGCGGCAGAAGGTCCGCTTGTACATGCACCTGCCAATCAACCTGTACAAAACTGTTGAATTTCTCCAATCGATATTGATCCATATACGACCAGAAGCAGAAGGTCCGCTTGTAGACTTTTACCCAGGCAGAAGGTCCGCTTGTACACACGCCTACCGATCAACCTGTCCAAAACTGTTTAATTTCTCCAATCGATATTGATCCATATACGACTAGAAGCAGAAGGTTCGCTTGTAGACTTGTACCCAGACAGAAGGTCCGCTTGTACACACGCCTGCCGATCAACCTGTCCAAAACTGTTTAATTTCTCCAATCGATATTGATCCATATACGACCAGAAGCAGATGGTTCGCTTGTATACTTGTACCCAGACAGAAGGTCCGCTTGTACACACGCCTACCGATCAACCTGTCCAAAACTGTTTAATTTCTCCAATCGATATTGATCCATATACGACCAGAAGCTGAAGGTCCGCTTGTACACTTGTACCCAGACAGAAGGTCCGCTTGTACACACGCCTGCCGATCAACCTGTCCAAAACTGTTTAATTTCTCCAATCGAAATTGATCCATATACGACCAGAAGCAGATGGTTCGCTTGTATACTTTACCCAGGCAGAAGGTCCGCTTGTACACACGCCTACCGATCAACCTGTCCAAAACTGTTTAATTTCTCCAATCGATATTGATCCATATACGACCAGAAGCAGAAGGTTCGCTTGTAGACTTGTACCCAGACAGAAGGTCCGCTTGTTCACACGCCTGCCGATCAACCTGTCTAAAACTGTTTAATTTCTCCAATCGATATTGATCCATATACGACCAGAAGCAGAAGGTTCGCTTGTAGACTTGTACCCAGACAGAAGGTCCGCTTGTACACACGCCTGCCGATCAACCTGTCCAAAAGTGTTTAATTTCTCCAATCGATATTGATCCATATACGACCAGAAGCAGATGGTTCGCTTGTATACTTGTACCCAGACAGAAGGTCCGCTTGTACACACGCCTGCCGATCAACCTGTCCAAAACTGGCGAATTTCTCCAATCGATATTGATCCATATACGACCAGAAGCTGAAGGTCCGCTTGTACACTTGTACGCAGACAGAAGGTCCGCTTGTACACACTCCTGCCGATCAACTTGTCCAAAACTGGCGAATTTCTCCAATCGATATTGATCCATATACGACCTCCGTGGTCGAGTGGTTAGCGCGCCGCGTCTGTGAGGTTCCGGGTTCAATTCCCGGTCGAGTCAATTTAGAAAAAACTGTTTTTCTGAATTGACTTCGGAACTGGGTGTTTTTCTATGTATATTTATCCATTATCTAGTTGAACCATTTAACGAGTTTCAATAGAAGCTTATCTTGGACAATTGGTGTGAGCGGAAACAAATTTTATTTATTTTTTATTTTATAATTCCTATAAAATCATAAACACATAGGTATTTACATTTACCTTTTCGATTTCTTGACTGTTTTGGATTTCAAAAAAACTAAACATTTTTGTTAACTTTTTTATAATAATGTGAATGGCGCTTACAAATTACCGCGGACTCCGTACCGCACAACACCCGCGAGTGCCCGGAATTTTTGCTGACCGCCTAACCCCCCTTATTAGACAAATGTAAATTGTCTTCTCATATGGAAGAATCCAAGTTTGGCACCGGTGCATAGTGACAGACTTTGACGGAATTATCTCGCAGTGCGCGTCGCCTGCTAATGGCTATCCTCGCGGCGCGGTGTGAAATTTTGACTTGCCCGGTCTATTTCGGGTCGGCACCACCGTCTAGACACATTTTGTCCCCGTTTCGCTGGTGCAAATGCGCGACTCGCACTCACATGTCTCCGAATACTGGCCGTTACGAACAGACAATGCCGGCACTATGTAGAGCTACATTGGCTACATCGCTAGCCGCTATTAATTATAACTAGCGGCAGTTCAAGCCACTGCATTTCTCTTATTCTAAGACTGTGATGGTTGATTTTCAAGCATTTTTTTAAAATAATCGTTTTAACACGAAACATTTTACGTTTTAACAAGAAGAACTTTGCTAGTACACTGTAATCTGGAGATCCTCTATTCCCTTAGTTGACTATAGTAACCGACATAGCCCAAAGAGTCGCCAAGCTCAAGTGGCAATGGGCAGGGCACATCGCCAGTAGAACCGATGGCCGTTGGGGCAGAACGGTTCTCGAGTGGCGACCGCGCACCGGAAGACGCAGTGTGGGCAGGCCTCCAACAAGGTGGTCCGACGATCTGGTGAAGGTCGCGGGCAGCCGCTGGATGCAAGCAGCACAGGACCGGTCGTGGTGGAGATCCTTGGGGGAGGCCTTTGCCCAGCAGTGGACGTCTTCTGGCTGATGATGATGATGATGACCATAGTATGTTTGGGATTTACGATCACCGACCCGCGTGGTAAGTGTAATGATTGAGCCAATATCCATCACTTGTAGCGATGACTGATGAATGAATGTAGTAGAACAGAATATAGGATAATTATTGTTTTCTAAGATTTAAGCGAGCTCTACACATTTGAAATGAAACACTTGTTTCCTGACGTTTCGGAACCTTTACAGGGTCCGTGGTCACAGGGAGACTGTTTAAGCGAGCACTACACATTGAAATGAAACACTTTTTACGGATTCACTCGCGCTTAATTTGACTACATTACATAGTTTTTTGGATTCCTGACGTTTCGAAACCTTTACAGGGTCCGTGGTCACAGGGAGACTCTGGACGGTTGTTTCATTTCAATAGGATAATTATTAAGTAATTTGTTATTTACGTAAACCTATACTTATAATATTGCTTTACCATCAACTTCGAATTCACCTTCACCATTTCTTTGATTAATAGTCGTGTAACGTAGATAGATTTAGCAATGCTAAACGCTTTTGCGAATAAACAAAAAATAACAGTTTACGACCAAAAGAAATCATATTACCCGTTGGCATGTTTGCTTTTGAATGGTCAGGTGATATATGTAACGCAATGCAGACGTGTGCGAGCGCTGCTATTTGGGGCGGGCGGGCGGGCGGCGCTGGCGCATTATAAAGTAAATCTGTGCGCCGGCGCAGACGCGTGGGCTTGTCACCGTCTCGCCACTGTCAATAGTAATAAATATATGAAATAACGCGTTTGTTGCCGGGATAAGGCCTCTGACGCCGTTCTAGTTTGTCTATGCGCTGACGTCACTGTCTGGGAATCCGGCGCGGCGATCGCTCCCTGACCTACAGACGGCTGCATCCCCGGTGCAACCCCGTGGTATACAAATTTATTGGTGCCTCTAAATTCTTTTTAATTTTTGTATTCCATCTTCTACATACATACCTACTTAATATAACTAGAACTATTGGCTATAATGCTTTAATTTTGCAGGCCCTTTCATGGTGAAGGCATGGAAAGAATTTAATTTTCCGAAATTCTTTACGGGATATTAGTGTTTACGCGGAAGCAATTTTCGGCGGTTGTTATTTGTACATTTTTTTAACGGGGATTTGACGCAAACTTTCTTATTATAGATATTTAGATATTGGCGTAACACCGCGATAGCTGTCAATCTCCGGCGAAGCGCCGAGTTCCTACTTTAAATGTTATGTTTGAGATACCTATTCTGAACAGTTAGCGTTAACCCCGATTAACGTTTGGTTTTTAAACGCTTATTTTATCTCTATTATTGGCACTGTTCATATATTAATCCTATACACTCATCAGCCTTTATGTCTCACTGCTGCTCTCCAGCCTTTTTATATAGGCTGGTCCATGATGGTTGCTATACAACGCTTACGTATTGAAACTCACACTCAAAAAACCTCTAAATATAAATCTCTAAATATTCTGCCAGTTATACATACGCGACTCTTTGTTCTAATGTTATACTATTACTCATAGTAACATATCTTTGCGTCGCCAAATACGTCAGCTTTCAGGTCACGATACCTTAATCAGAGGAGCGAGTTTGAATGAATGTTTTTGTAACCGTCTCCTATGACTCATTCATTCTCAATCAATGTGAATATTCCATTAATTCTGCGAATTTGAAGTTTGAAAGGAGCTTCTTAGGGCGATAGCGGCGGGTGCGTTCAGTGGTGATCGTGCAAGTTAAGCCACTTTCGTAATGCCTTGTCACTGGATGGGTGACATACCTAATTGAAATATCTCGAGTTTTTTAAGTCGCTTGTCCTAGTTGTATAGTCATAAGATTGTTAGTCAGTCGTCGAAACCAACAACCCGTATTGCGCTATTGGAAATTTTTGATCCAATTTCCTAACGTAACGTGCTAATTATGTGGGGAGACGTGAGCCTAGCAGTGGGGATGTTTAGGATGAAGAAGAGGTTTAACGTATTTTCTACATTCCAAGTTGATTGTCGAACCATTACTAGAGCTAAAGCGTCCACTAATATACATTTTCGCATCGAAAAGGCATAACAACATGAAAAAACCGAGAAAATCCCGCTACCATATCGTTTGATATACGCGCGCGCGCTTCGGAATTTGTTGTGTTTAACAGCCAATTTGGTTGCACGTCAGCTTCGGCTGTGCGCCTTTAGAATTCCTCCCGATTTTGTTTTTTTGCTGCTCAATGATGTCAGTTGATATTTGACTGCGGCACCGAGTGTCCGAGTGTGCGAGCGTCCGAGCAGGGTTCCCCCCGGACGTGATGGGAATAGGCGCTTTGCAACATGTAGGTAGGCCTTTGTCCGCACAAAGCCTGACGTCATCGCTAGCCGGATGTCAGTCTTGATTTCTATTTGTTGTTTTTTCTTTTACTAAACTAGTGTTACACTACACCCCTTCATGATATTATACAGCGCGTTAGTTTACCCGAGAGACATATTAAGGGGGGACATTAGGTAGTCGATTCCCGATCCGCTTCATTAAAAAAAATATATATATATTTTGCATAATTATTCTATTAAATAATGTTAGCCTAAGCGCGGGAAAAGATCAAATGGGAAAAACGGGTCACACCAACCACGACAGCTACTTATTCAATACCATACGCGTAAATGAGTCGAAAGCACTAGGGTGTCCAAACATTACGGAAAATTTTATGAAATTTTAACATCGATTTTCTGAATTATTTTATATGCTTCGAGTAGTATTTTTTTTATTTGTTTATTATACCCAGGCATAAACTACCATAGGATTAAACATGTCCCTCGTGTTATCTAACACGCTGTAGTTATGTAACTTAAAAACAATAGTAGTGTTGTGACCTTCTTGTAGTGAAAACTGCATGCAATAAATAATTGAACTTAATGAAAATTGCTAATAATTTGAAACACATAAAATATACTTAAGTAAAATCTTAAACACTGAAAAAAGACGACAACTTCAGGCGGGAATCGAACCACGCAGCTTCCGCATTCCGGGCGGCTGCCTTAACCACTATATTTGTAAAAATATTTCTTTCGGATCTCAGACGTGAAAACTTCTAAGATTTGATGAAGCAATGTTGACTAAAAACATAAGCATCAAGCACTGACAAATTTCGACGGTTGAAAGCCAGACCTCGGTAGCCAAGTGGTTAAGGCAGCCGCCCGGAATGCGGAAGGTGCGTGGTTCGATTCCCGCCTGAGGTGTCGTCTTTTTTCAGTGTTTAAAATTTTACTTAAGTATATTTAGTTAATAAAACGCTAAAATATAAGACATAAACACAGAAAATAAACAAAAAAAACGAGACAACAAACAATATAACAAAAAGAACACATCTGGAGCTCATTTTCCTTTTACTTTTTTGTTTACGAAGACTAAGTAGGTACTGAAAACTGTGTAGTGGCGGCTTATTATTAAAAGAATACTTACACCAACCTATATCTTCTCCTGGGTGTCGTAAAAGGCGATTACGGGCTGAACACTGCTCATACATCCAACTGCATAGAGCGGAGATGGGCTCATCACGTATCACGCTGAGCACATGTTGTTACTTGTTATTTGGTGAAACGTGTGCAGTCTCTTTGAGGCATTGCTGAGGCAGCTACCCGTTGGCTTTGCACAGCCGATTTACATAATAGTTTGTAAATTTTGTTTATTTAGGTTAATTGTTTGTACCTGTAGTCTTATCTGTTTTACGTACGTATGTACCTGTCTAATTTTCGTCCACGTGTTATTTTTTTTGAGATTTTTTTGTATGTTTCATTGTACCTAAGTGTTGTGCAAGTCAATAAATGTTTCTTAGGGTGGATTCGACTAAACTTGAATAAGGTGTTACACCTAGATTTAACGCTGAATTCGTATGACTAATCTCGTAGTAAGTCTTATTCCAGTTTGGTCGAATCCACCCTTATTCTTATTCTTTATTCTTATTCTTTGCACTGATTTAGCGGTTCTTATTGCCGAGTCTCCGACTAATCCTTTGGAGATACTATTCGTGCTCGTGAGCAGATGAGATGAAAGCTTAAGAGGGTTTACACATTTCAGTTAAGCCAATTTTAATGAAACTCTGCATGCTAGAGTAAAGTACAGAGATCTAATGTTGAAAACATTTTAGAAAAACGTTTATTTGATAACTGATTTATTGCGATTTTAAACTTTCTGTAGTGGAATTTACAGCGCAATAACTCAGCTAAATAAACGTTGTTTTAAAAATGTTTATTTTTTACATGTATTTTACTTTAGCGTGCAAAGTTTCATTAAAGTTGGCCTATTGGTTTTTAAAAATTTCGACTTGGAAATTTGTATGGGAAACCGAAATGCGTAAACCCTCTTAGACAAAAGCGAAGCGAACCGAAGCGTTGTTGTTTATGTGCCTCTAAGGCGCTGCGCGAACGAAGTCACTTTTGGTGTCTTGTTTGGGAAACTAACCACCAAGAATATATATTATGTATATATCATACACCGACAAAACGCTGCGCAGATGTACACTTTTTGAGTCCATTCGCTTCCACCTGACACATAACGATCGCGAATGAAAAACTGTTCGGTGTAGGCAACTAGAGTCGTCAGTTGCCGTCTCAAGCAATATTTCCTTACAATAGTACAGGGCTGCAAAAGCTACCGGACATAGCAGCTACGGTTTTCTACGATATGCCGGTATGCAGGGCTTTAACGTGTTGCGGACATTGGATACCATAATCGGCAACTGTTGTTGCTGTATCGGAAGCGGCGACCGGACGCATCGCCTAAAAGCCTGCAACGAGTCCGAGATACCCTTGTTGTCGCATACTTTTATATGTAGTATGAATCGTATGATCGTCTGTCGGCTAAGCAACAAAAAAAAGGTGTGATATAATATCTCAAAGAAACCATAAGTCATTTTGAGTCAATTATCTACTCGACAGTTTCGTTAATTAGTCACTTTCGGCAACTGGTCAGTTTTGAAATTCGTTAATTTCACTAATATCCTTAATCGTCACTTTCCTTAATTAGTTAGTTGGGTTATCTGGTCAGTGTATGAAACTCGCCTTTTTATCAATTTCGCTTGATTTCCGTATTTGGTCAGTTGTAGTACAATCACATATTAAAGGATAATTTAAAACGTTTGGACTGCCCCGGTCTATTTATTCGGGGTAGTTTAGATGCGCTTAGATGCAGATGAAATCGTACTTAGAGATTTTAGTGTTTGATGCAGTTTGAATGATAACGTGTTAACTGCTTAATTTTCATTTTTATTTACCGGATGGCACTAAAACACACACATACAAGCACTCGCAATCGCTAAAACACACACATGTATACACAAACCACGGGTGATCGTGGTTGACATCAATTTGCAAAATATTTATAACAATGATTTTCATTAACGATTGTACTTCTAGTCCAAATTCATAAACTAGCGAGTTTCATACACTGACCAGATAACCCAACAGACGAATTAGGGATAGTGACGAAATAAGGATTTTAATGAAATTGACGAATTGCAGAAACTGACCAGTTGCCGAAAGTGACTAATTAACGAAACTGTCGAGTAGATAACTGACTCGTCATTTTGGATGCAGTACCAATAATGGTTACCGTTTTTCAAACATTTCAAATTCTACATAAAGTCACGTTTCGCGCGGAATCAACTTTGTCATTCCACGCTATGCATTAACCAACGATTCATAGAAGTGACATTGACGTCATCGCAGCCGTAGAATCTATAAAACGTTGAGTTACTTTGGGGAAAGAGCATCGCATTATCACTTATCATGTGAATTATTCGTGTATATCGGCGCTAATATGATCAAAATGATCTATCTATAAATAAGTTTGAGTGCCTTTTAGAATTTAGAATACAAATTTTAAAGGTTTCTACCGTTACTCGTGACTCATACGGAAGCGAACTTCAATTATTCTGTATTATAATGTCCACTGTAACCTTATTTTGACATTTGAACTGTGGCAAAATACCACAGTATCATTCAACGAAGTTACAGTCCTGTCCTTATCGAGCTTTTATTCCATTTCATTTAATAAATCTATTTATTTATTTTAATGCACTAATTAATAATGACTCATTTGTGTTAACATCAAATTTTCTTAGGATATGCTAGTACTAGTCCTATAGTTAAGATAATAATAAGATTAGCCTTGTACACAATTGATGAAATGACAAAAAAACGGTAAAGAAAAATCAAAATCTTCCGGTATTTCAAAATGTAGATTGAGTATTTCCAATTTGACATTAATACATAATAGGTTTACGACTATTATTACAGAATAACTAATAGTACTACCGTATAACTAATAGTGCTATTATCCCCGTAGGGTTAGTCAGAGATTAGGCAATGAGGAGCGCAGAGCAGTCCATTGCCATAGTACAAGTTTTACCAAATTACAAGTGCATAATGCCGCTCTATGCTGTTGGAAGTATGTGAAGGGGGGGTGGGTAGTAGTTATAATTTTGTAACATGTAGGTAGGCCTTTGTCCGCACATAGCATGACGTCATCATCAGGCGGATGTCAAAGTCTTCATTTCTATTTGTTTTTTTATTATTTGATCGCTAAACTAATGTTATACTACACCCCTTCATAACATTACGGTTATATAAGTAACTAAAAAAATATTTTGTACAACCTTCTTGAAGTGAACATTGCATGCAATAAATAATGGAGCATTCATATCATAACAATGAAAACTAAGTAATGAATTTAAAACACAGAAAATAAAATAAGATTAAGACACAAGACATAACAAACAATATCACAAAAAGAACACATCAGAAATTTGACAATCATAATCTTTGAAAAAATGTCAAAATTGAATTTGCTAATAAATATTATGCTAATTTCGGTAACGCCTCGCTACTGCCCATCGCTACTCAGCAGCGTACCAGTACGTGGCACTGTACGCCGTACGCCCAATCGCCAGACGGCCCTGTAGAGGCTACTGGGAATCGTTTTATTGTAATGGCCCGTAGTTCCAGCTAGCGGATTCCGTGGCCCCCTACCACGGGTTTACGTTACGACTGTTGGCGCTAACGACAAAAGCTCGAAAGTTATGCCGTTGTGATCTTTTAAAAAACCAATTATGAGTATATATTTTTTATAATTTTAGTTCTTTAATTACTTTCATTAACTAGCGTTCCTCCCGCGACTTCGTCTTCGTGAACACCCATATCCCGTAATGGTTTCGCTTATATTTTTTAATTATACATATAAGTGTTCAATTCAATCTATATTATATTAATAAAAATCAATTGCCGAAATGTTTGTACGCGCATCACTTTAGAAAGGCTGCACCTATTTAGCTAATTTTTTTTTTTTGTGTTTGTAATTGTCAGGACAAGGTTTAAATAAAAGAAAATTTTTGGAAATTCGTCTTGGGGTGGCTACTGGATCCACGCAGACGAAGTCGCGGACGGGCCGCTGGTTTTTATATAAAAATAGCATCTATATTTCCGACCTTTCCCGTAGATTAAAAAAAAATGGTTTACACAAATCTTAACTTAGAATTATTACGATCACAACGAAAAAGAAACCAGTCAAATTGGTCAAGCCGTTGTTGTCATACATGTATGTAGCAATTGATTTTTATTTATACAGCTTTATTCTATCATTAGTACAATCAGTCTAAGTACAGTTTCAGCTCATCATTTTACATAAGTTTTAGTATAGGATCAGCTATAAATCATTTAAAAAATCTGTCGTTCCATACCTACATTATAGGTATTTCATCTAACTCTATCAAAACTTAAGTAACAGCCGATTTTTTCTTATGACTTCGGAAAAATTTAGTGAGCAGAATCTATACAATGATAGCAGTAATTAAAGGTGTATTGATAAAAAAGGATGTAAAGATTTATTGAAATTCCTGACGGTCTCACAATCATAATAAGCTCGCATTCGAGCCCGTGGTAAGGGCGCCGGCCGGGCCGGTCGACAGTCAATGCGCATTGTTTCCTGCGCGTGAGACGCTAGCGCCACGGCCCGATCTTTCCGATATCGTCATTTTGCCACATCGTTTATATTCAAATGTCGTTTGCTCGTTATTTCTCAATGGCCGGTATTGTGACGGAGCTACGCTTTATAACGGAGCGCGGCTTATGCATTAAAGTACAAACATGTATATTAACAAATTGCGTCGGTGTGATGGATACTTTATGCTGTATTAAGGACTAGCGGACCGCTCGCAAATTCGTCCGCGTGGACCCCGTATCCCGTGACGAATTTTTGAAAATATTATAACGCCTATGTCACCCGGAGAAAGTGTAGCTACCCAACGGTGAAAGAATTTTTCAAATCGGTCTAGTCAAGTCAAGTCAAGTCAATATAGGTTCGATATTTTATTTTACTACAGGCATGAGCTCTTCCTGCATTATATAATAAGCACGCATGACTACGAAGGTGAAGCGCAAATTCACATGAAACCTTCAACTAGTAAGAAACTGGCTATATTTCCTCTTTAACTGCTGTAAAGAGTACAGAAGACATACTTTATTAAGATAAAGCTTGTTTTAAGTAACCTCACCCATAGCAGCAGTGATTAGAATTTTTTGTTTTCGTGTTTAAATTTGATAAATTACTTTTTTTTATTCTACAACGGGTAGGCGCTTGGCCTTTATCTCACCTGATGGTAAGTGACAATAAGGCCGAAGGTGGCGCATCACCCGGAATCCACAACCACTGAGGAACTGGCTATCTTATCTCTAACTGTCGGAACACAACAATGCTATAAACATCGTTGTTATGGCGACAGACTTAGATAAGATAGTGGTAGCTAGCCAGGCGGACTGAACAGCCCTACCACCAACCAAACCAAGTACATAAGGATATATCCCCCCGCTGGGAATCGAACCCGGGACCTCTGGGTCTGAGACCGGTGGCTTGGCCACTAGACCACAGAGGCTGTTGAGGTAGACATAGATCTCCCACCGTGTGTAGTAAATCATCATATACATATAATCAGGGTTAGTCAGAGACTAGGCAATAAGAACCGCGAAAGCAGTCCTCTTCCATAGTCCACTTTTCACCAAATAGCGACTGCACATGTGCTCAGCGTGACAGGTGGTGAGCTTATCGCCGCTCTATGCCGTTGGAAGTATGGGCAGTCTTTAGTCCGTTAGTCGCCTTTTACGCCACCCAGATTAGTGGCACTGGCTGAGTGGTTGAGCCACGCTGCATTGCAGCACGCATTGGGCCGGCTCGCCCGAGATAATACCACCCTCTCACGAATATCCGGCGTGAAATAATGGCACTTGGTGCTATGATAAGGTCGGCAACGCATCTGCGACTCCTCTGGGTTTTGCGGGTGTCCATGGGCGGCGGTGATTGCTCTCCATCAGGTGACCCGCCTGCTCGTTTGCCTCCTTCTAATATAAAAAAACCCAAGGGAAGAGAAGTATTTTTTCACCGCTACGCGACGCGGTTAAAACCATCATAAGCATGTAAACGTCCCACAGCAGGGCGCATGCCTTCTCGCAATGAACTAACAGAACATGCGAACATTGCTCCATGCGGGTTTGTAGGTGGTAGAATCAGGTTCACGACGCTTACCGACTTGAAGAAAAACTATTTTACTTTTCCATTTTCAGTTTCAGTATAATTAGTAGACCTACCTCCTTGTTACTGTGCGTATTATTGCAGGCGGTCAAGCCATGACCACTCTTGCCTACAAAATGGGCAACAATCCCCATGGGTCAATGCACCCATGTGCCCATACGCAGTCCTAGGTTCTCTTCTCTGCGGAAAACCTCTTCTCACAGGGCTCCTAGGAGCGGTAGCTGAAAATAGTTTGTTCAGAATCGAGAGAGAATCGATCCTACTTTAAAAAATATATGGAACTGTATCGTCTCCTTATCAGAGGCGAATGAACGCGTAATTAGCATAAAGTTTTTAGTTTGCAAGAAATGCAAAAAAAAAAACAAAATACAGCCAATTTGTCTTCCAAATAAAAATTACGTCTGACGTTTTGCGCTTTTGTACAAGGTGGAGCAAAAGTGAACACCCTATTGGAAGACGCTATAGCTTTTGTTAATTACGCCAAATGTCAATTCTGTTCTGACATTTGTGAGGTAAACATACGTAGAATACAAGTCGACAATCCATGTATCGGTTTAATCCTCAAGAACGCGGAATAATTCTGAAGGTAGCATTTCCGGGTCGCTTAGTCTCTCTCCCTTTTTTGTGATTTGCACTGGCCGGCCAGATCACCGGACTTTTTTATGGGATTTTTTGAAGTCGCGGGTTTTAGGTCAACAAGCCTCTGACTCTTGAACCCCTTAAGGAGAATATTCGCCAGGAATGAGAAAACCTATCGCCCGAAGTTATGGCAAGAGTGATGGAAAATGCCATAAAACGGACCCGTATGGTCATCAACTCTGGCAGCGACCACTTGGCCGATATAATTTTTTCGACTTAATGGAATAAATTCTAATGGATTAAATAAACATATTTCACAAGCAGAACCAGAATATTTCATTAGAAAATTTACAATTTAAATTACCGAAAAAGAACATCGGGTGATAATTTTGTCCCCACCCCACCTTGTACAAGTTGTTTATCAGTCGTCTAACAGTGTGTCTCTTCCGCAGGGGCAACGGGAAGCTGGCCACGTGGGGCTGCATCATCGGCTTCACCGTCATGATGTGCCTGGACGTCGGGCTCGGGTAACCGGAGGAGACTACAAGCGGCCTTACCTTAAGCCCATAACCGGTATGACAGCGGCAGCAGCGCGGCTGCTATTATAGCCAATTTCTGTGATTACATTCCCTAAAGCCTTATTGTTCGCTCTAGTAATTTTGTCTATAGGCTGGCAAATTCGTACGTGTCCTATCGTCTGCGGGTAACGGAAAAGGGCTGATATCTGCACACAACGACGTTCCTAATACGCGGCCCTGCGACTAGGGTTCCCAACTATACTGTTAAAAAACAGTATTAAACTGTTTTTCACTACATTATACTTGTTACTGTTGAACAAAAATAAAGTATCCAAAATACTGTTTTAGTATCACTGTGCACCGGTAACCATATAGGTACCTGTTTAAAAAGTAAAAAAGTTGCGAACGTTGTCCGCGCGGTGCAGCACTGCCATTAAATCTTTGAAAAAATTTCATACTGTCCATTTTTCTAAAATACTGTTTATTTTTCTTATCTTACCTAAAAATACTTTTTTTTAAGTTGGCAACGCTACCTGCGACGCCCGCGCTCTTCTTTCCCGCCCCCGCAAAGTTTCGTCCCCCGTCCTGCAGGCCGTAGGACTGTCACGTATTCACGTATGAATTTGTCAGCCTTTAGCAAGTACACACGTCAGGAAATCAATCTACTCAAAACTGTCAAATTTCTCCAATCGATATATCGATCGAATCGATATAATATATACCTGCGCGTCGGGCGCCAGACACAATAGAATTTTTAATTGTCTTTGCCGATAGTCGGCAAGTCGACGCTCAAGATATTAACCCAAATCTTATAGTTCAAAATTTATTGACGAAATTTGAAATTTTGTGTTAAGTTGACCTGCAGTGCTTTGCTAATTACATTATTTTAAAAGTCGTTTTAATTTATCAAAGTAACAAAACAATTTTCTCGCTATTTTGACTTAAATACATAAATAGCGCGAGCAAGGCGTTTAGCTTGGTATCCTACCTACAGATTAATGCCACCGAACTACCAAAAAATTCTCAAAGTTATTCTCAGATAGGGGAGATGTGTCATCTCTCCTCTCTTTTAGGTTGATACTGAGCATTGTTCACATCAGCTCAATACATATGTTTGCAGTCAAAAACGCTGCCGCTCCCCGCTACCGCTGTCGCTGTCATCTACTTTATGGCCCAATGCCTTCCTACTGCTCCACGACTATAGAAACAGTAGTATGTGTGCCTACCGATCGTAGACTATTTTGTAACGTTATTTTACTGTAAACCAAATAATGCTATGCGTCCCAGCAGTATTGTATGGAGTAATAATTTAAGTCTTATTGCACCGGAATCTTAAATTGAGATATAGCGCTCCCGCTTATAATATTATACATGTATTATATAAAGTTTTAATAAACATCTGAATTTTTACGATTACTATGCAACCCACCCACAGCCCCTGTTGAGGCAAAATTTAACTTAGTACTATTATTCTTTGGCGTTTATTATTTTTAATTATTTTAACGCAAATAATATTGTCATTTATATATTCAAACTTTTCAGTAAAAAAAACGTTGCATTTATTTATTTCCCGATCTTGCTATTCTTTGTTTCCAAATATACTAAATGAAAGCTCAAAAAAACTCACTCTCACATGACTTTCAAGCAGTTTGCCAACAAATACTTGTTAATTGCAATAAATAATTGTGTGAAAAAACAAGAAAGAAATGTCAAGAAAAAATCTAAGTAGGTTATGGTCGATTTACTCTAGGTCACTTACTGGCGTCAGTGTAAGTCCTTGCTAATCAGTACCGTCGTCGTCGTGTGAACAGCATTCGAGTCCGTGCAAAAGCGGTGTCTGATATATGGCCATGCCACTTCCAGACGTCCGCACTGATGCCGGCGACCGTTCCGTGTAAATCATCCATTAGCCACGCCAATAAAGGATTGTGGGAAAATGCGTTGAAAATGTTAAGTACTTCCAAGTAAAAGACTATGCGACGATATGTGATGATATTTAAGTTTGATCGTTCGCCGTTTTTTTTATCCCGGCCTGTGCTAATTATAAACTTTAATTAAATTCTTTTTAATACAATGACGTTCGTGACTAACGATTACTTTGCTACCTTTTTAAGGCAACTTTAGAATAGATTTCAAGTTTTCTTAAGTGTAAAAGAAGAAAGAGTTTTCAGCGTATAAAAATACAGAATGTATTTCATTTTATAAAAAATACAATAGCCCAACGAAATAAGGTACATTAAGGTACCAAAGTCCCTAAGAGTAATTTATTTTATTATAAATTATTTTGAAAGTTTAATGAGTAATTAAACTGAAGTTTTTTTGTGTAAAGCTCTTATATACTTTTAAAAGTATTAAATAGACTTCCAGATTTTCATGTTTTCGTCATATTCGTTGGGAAGTTGATTCAAAGTTCCTATATTTACAATATTTGCCGTCATAACTCATAAATAATTAAGCGTTAAGTGGAGCTGCAGTTTGAACCATTTACTCCTATAAATTGGTGGGATTCGTTTTTATATGTGTATAATTTATTACTTGTTATCGTTTCACGTGTCATATCAAAAGTATTATTTCTCTAGACTAAAATGTATAAATTGTAATCTAAACATAAGCTTTGTAAAAGCTCTCGACTAAAGTTTGCAGCAGAATATTGTATTGATATTATGTTTGACGACCTTTTCAAAAGTATTAAAATGTAAATAAAATTATTTTATTATGATGATTGAAATGTTAATTTATTTGTCGCTTTCGAATTCCACCTTTGCTGAAATCGTGAAATGTGCATTTGTATTTTTACCTATTACTTGTCATATAACGGCGAGGTTGGAGTATGTACAATATTACAATAAACATGTGGGGACATTTTAAAGCGGTAACAGGACAAACTTGTTTTATCCATATTTTAAGTATAAATGACTGTAATAAAATCGTTTGGCTATACCTCTTACTTGTTACGAAATAGTAATAATTAAGGTTTTTTTTAACCTAATTAGTGAAATTCTGTAGATATTACGTACCTACTAATGATAGCACTAAGACGTGAGTTGTTTGATGATGAACTCCAATAGAATAGAGTAATATTGAAGACAATAGTTGGTGTTTTTGTCGAATGAAACGCGACAACGTTACGGTAGCATTTAATATGTGATATCGTTATTAGAATCTGTGGGAAACTACGTAATATATTTGCGGTGTCAATTGAAATCGAATGAATGGTTTTTTTATTAATGATAGTTTAGCGCCATTTACCGATTGTTTGGGGAAGTGTATGACATCCTGAAAAGGGATGAAACAAACCAACAATGTATTAATAATGTGAGCAAAATATACTTACATAAATCTATTAGACCAAAATTTATGACAGCTGGTATTTGCTTAGCGGTTTCTGAGTAAGTAAAGTAGATAAGTTGTTTCATACTGTTCCTGGATGTTATACCCTTTTCAAAACGAAGCATACTTTGAGTATGAAATAGTTATGATATTATAAATGAATTTTATATGCTAATTACGTTTATTATTATTTAATATGAAGTTACTGTAAGTAATTACCAGTGGCACAATCCGAGTACGAATTTGTTACTTTAAGTGTAATGTTTTATTTAATTATAATATGAAATGCAGCATACATAAAAGTGATTTTATTTGTTCCATTTTCCTTTAACTTTATTACTATTATTAAAAGCTTAAAGTATCCCACTGTAGGGAAAAGCCCGCCCTTTCATTTTTTATTTAATCTAGTATAGTAATTTAAGACCAATAAGGAGGAGCTAAGTTAATAACACATATAATCATGGCTAAGTATTATCCCCGAAGGTTTAGTCAGAGACTAGGCAATGAGGACAGCAAAAGCAGTCCTCTACTATAGACACTTTTCATAAAATGGCGACTGCACATGTGCTCAGCGTGACAGGTGGTGAGCCCATCGCCGCTAAATGCTGTTGGATGTATGTGCAGTCCGTTAGTCGCCTTTTACGACACCCAAGGGGGGTGCTAGTATTATTTCAACGCAACAATTCTACAATAATAGCAAGTATGATAGCTGTTCCTGACCCATAGAAGTCCTTAGATATTCTTTCATCACACACGTTCAAGGGCCCCTTTAGGCTAACCCAGGGGCCCCGTATCATTGATACGGCTGGTAAAGCGGTAGCTACGCCCCTGCGTATCTATTAGTAACGGACTGGGATTCGAACCTGAGATTTCTGGCTCTGAGACCGATGGTTCAACCACGACGACATCAAACGTCAGATGAAACCAACTTTTCAAGATACACATATAAAAAAAATTATATCACCATTTAATCATTAATCGACCGGCCAATTTAACTAATTAGTCCGCATGGCCCTTTTCCGCAAGTTATTTTTATTATTTTGTACAACACGACCTTCTGTGTTGTTTTTATCATTTTTCCAAGAACGTGTTATCTACAACTGTGTAACAGGAAAAGTGCATACCTACTTGGGATCTGGGAGAACGCAACAATTTTATGTGTAAATAAGCAGATTTTAAGTTAATTCAGCTGAGAACATACGTGAAAATTGATATTACTGTGGAATGTTTGCTATTAGCCGAGTTCAGAAAATTATACCTACATACATACATAATAATCACGACTATTATCTCCAAAGGGTTAGTCAGATACTAGGCAATGAGGACAGCAAGACTACAGTCCTCTGCCATAGTCCACTTTTCACACCAATTAGCTACTGCACATTTGCTCAGCTTGACAGGGTGGTGAGCCCATCGCCGCTCTATGCTGTTGGATGTATGTGCAGTCTTTAGTCCGTTAGTCGCCTTTTACGACACCCAAGGGAAGAGAGGGAGGGGGTGGTAGTATATTCACCGCTACGCGACTCCATTAAAATTATTTTCGATATAAATTATGAGGCAATATTTTGTTGGTCTGTTAACAAAAATTTTACTTTTTCTATGGTCTATTTGTTACATTCCCATAGGTCCCCCGAGTTTGATTCAGACATAAATACCTACAAAGCGTTTTCCATCTCCCCTTGTTTTTTGTCTAGGTGGAATGGCTGTGCTCACACAGTGGGAAGTTTATAGGCTGACGAAGATGATGATGTTTTCCTTGAAAAAAAAATTAAGAAGCTGTCGCCCGTATCGCGTAAGATCGTAGATAGAAGCTTACTTGAGGCAGTCTTTTTCATTCTAAAATTAAGTACTATGTAAACATAATTAAAACAGCGAATCTATCTAATAACCCCCGTGTGACGGGTGTTTTTTTATATACCTATGGCATTTATAAATGCCATGCCATCCTCCAACCAACCAACTTCAATTCTGTTTTTGCAAAGTATCTTAACCTTTACATATTTTAAGATTAGTTACACCCAGAACGTTATAGTCGAGTTAATTACCGCTTAGCATCTTTTACCTACACGACAATCGCAAGAAAAGGAAAGTCTTTTGACAAACGAGGCGGACAGGAATGCCGCTGCCTCGAATTGCATTAGAAAAATGGTCGAAAAGGCGCGCGGCGCTACGCGGTCGCCGACCCCGCGCCGCGGTGCATCCAGACCATAGTGCAACTGGAGTGGTAGGCCATCTCTCCCGTATGACACTTAGTATTATAGCCTCTTTTCAGCTGTACGGTGGGGGTCACCGTCGCTTTATCACTTTGCAGAAATTTTCAGATGAAGCGCGCCGCCCGCCCGGGTGCGTGCCCGTACCAAATAAGTGACACGGTGTGCAAGGGATTTTGACCTTTAGACTGGTAAAGCGACGGAGTCCGCGGTAGTACGTAAGAAACACGGGGTTGAGACAGATGGCGGCGAGGTACAACTGTGTCAAATCAAGTCAAAGAGATGAGATATAGAATAGGTAATAACTACTAGTTCATACTCGATGGATTCGATGGACTCAAGGATTATTTTATTCTCCTTTCTACCTAGGAGAATACTTACAATCATAACTCAATAGTAAGTTTAATTTGTTTTCTAAGTTGATTCCACGTAGCAAATGTGGTTTAGTTTCTAAGTCTAAAATTTTATACCATAACCTTGTGACGACGAATATGAGGCTGAAAAAAATGTTGCAGCTTCAAGAAACTACAAAGCCGATTTTCAGAGATGCCTGCGATGTGGAGGCATGTGAATTTAAGTCGAACGAGTAGAAATGTAAAATCGCAGTCAACACTCAGAGCAGCTTCTTATCTCGAATGTGATAACTGAAAACGCTTAGCATTCGCACATAAAACCTACATAGGTACTATAAAGATGATGATATGACTTACTACTTCAATTACGCTGTGTCCAAACACCCGAATTCTTGCGCGTACGCAGCCCGCACAGATAAAGCCCTCTCAAATGCTCTCGATGGCATCCGGGGCATCCGGGCCATCCGGGCTATGCGCAAATGTGGCAATGGCTAGCGTCTTCTATTCTTAACGTAAGTGCAACTTGGAACTTATTTATTAAAGTTTGAAGTTGGAGAAGGAGACTTACTCAATTAAATTTGTGAATTAGTTTGTAAAGCTTTGAATGGCGTTTTCGTATTTAATAATAATAAAAAAAATCACAACTACAACTGTCACACCAATTATTCAGCCGCAAACTAAGCATATCCCGAACTAAGGTTACTGAATAACGGATAAACATACATAAACACTAATAAACATCCATGACTCGGTCAGAAATGCACATGCTCACCACACAAACATTTGTCCCTACCGGGATTCGAACCTAGGACCGTGGGTTGCGCAGTCAGGGTCGCTGACCACTCGACCACCCGGCCGTCAATTTAATTTAATTCTTAATTTTTTAATTACAATTTGGCACTTACAATGCCATATTTGAAACTGTGTGGTTGCGGCTCATTAAAAGAATACTATCCAACCCATTTCTTCCGTTAGATGTCGTAAAAGGCGACTAATGGACTAAAGACTGCACAAACATCCAACAGCAAAGAGCGGGGCGATGGGCTTACCACCACTACGCAGTTGTTATTTGGTTGAAACGTGCATGGACTATGGCAGGAGACTAATTTTGCGGTCCTCATTGCTTAGTCTTTGATAATAGTCGTGAGTAGGTACATTATTATGTATGTAGGTATAATTAAAAACATCGCTGTCCAATAAATAAAATTGTATAAAAATAGTGGACATAATTTTTATCATCAAAGAGGCGTGTATGTAGGACTAGCGGCCGCTCGCGGTTTCACCCGCGTAGTTCCCGTTCCCATGTGAATATCGGGATAAAAAGTATCCTTTGTGTTAATCCAGGTTATATGCTATCTGTATGCCGAATTTCATCCAAATCCATTCAGTAGTTTTTACGTGAAAGAGTAAGAAACATACACAGTCACAAACTTTCGCGTTTTTATATTAGTGTGATTACCACCCGTCCGGATCAGTCCGGACATGTCCGGTTTTTTAGACTCTAGTCCGGACTTTGTCCGGCTCTTTAATTTGTCCTGATTTTGGAATATGAGAAACAAAACTACATATTAAGTAATATCAAACAAATCTTTAATCTTTATTAACTTCTCATATCTAAAAACAAAATACTTAAGTTAGGTAAAAAGTGAGTAATTTTTTCATTTTGTGACTAAAAAGTCCGGACTTTTATCCAATATCAGGCTTTTTGTCAGAACTTTTCAAATACCTAAATGGTAACCCTACGTGTATGTAAAATACAGGGACTTCTTGGCGGGAAAGTGAAGAGTCATGTCTGTACTTTTGTCTTATTTTCTGAAATTTGTGTATTGCCGAATATTAATGTGAAATAATGGTGAATTATTAACCGTTAAATGTTCGTGAACGTGCATGAGTGTTGGCAAATAAAACAAAACAGTGCAACATCATTTTTCAAATTCTCTCAAGAAGTTCGTGTGAGATTCAGTAAAGTCCCACATCTTTACTAGAATTCAAGGGATTTGGGGGGGAATATCATTTAGCTTATTATCATCACTCATTATCATCTTATAAGCATAATAAATGAACTCTATTATTTCCACTGAAGGACTAGTATCCATGGTGAAGAAACAATTTTTTTTTAAAATATCGTAAAATACTGGTTTAGGACCCGATTTCGAAAGACATATAAGCGAAAGCCATTTGCTACAACACGGCCGTTTTCCGGAGGGGTATGCAGAGAAAGACTGTGCACTGCTTCTGCGGTACTCATTACCTAGTCTCTGACCCTTTGCTCTCTGTATGCCTAACGCCGTGTGCCAAGTCACGTTATGCCTAAACGTCATTTCAAATAAGCGTTTGGTCTATATCTTACATTGCCCATTTCGCGATACGACTATGTCGCTGTTGGACTGTATCTCACATTGCCCATTTCTCGATATGACTATTGGTCTAATTTTTACATTGGTTTTTGGTTTGCTTTTTTTTGGGGTTGGTAAATGCAATTGTATGTACCTATGTATCATCCACGCGTTACCGACCCCGATAGATAGTTTGCAATGGCAACACTGACACTTTAATAGTGTGCGCCCGCGTAACGAGGAGGTGCAAAGTACAAAATAGTAGACGCTAGGCCAGGTCACCGGCCGGTGCCACATTGTTGTTCGGTTAATAGCTCATTTCCTTTGCCCTACAGAGGTAACTGTGACAGGTTTTACTAACAGTCACACCTTTATCCCGGCACTTAATTGAACTACAGAACGAACAATAGCGTGAGCTGATTATCCACATCAGTACTTCATTGTCTTATAATTGTATACATACATATAATCACGACTAATATCCCCGAAGGGTTAGTCAGAGACTAGGCAATGATGACAGCAAAAGCAGTCCTCTACCATAGACCTTCTTCTTCTTCCTTGGGTGCCTCTCCAACTAAGTGAAGATTGGCAGTCAGCTCTCCATATTTGGACTTGTTTCTGGCAAGGCGAAAGAGTTCAGCGGCATTCCCTACCATAGCATAGCCCACTTTTTACCAAATAGGGACTGCACATTTGCTCATCGTGACAGGTGGTGAGCCCATCGTCGCTCTATGCTGTTTGGTGTATGTGCAGTCTTTAGTCGGTTAGTCGCCTTTTAAAGTGTTCAAAGGGGAATGTACTTTGATTCTTAAAAGAGGTTTCATAATTTGACTGGAAAAAGTCGAAATATGAATCAAATATAATTCACAATATTAGGTTTTGGGTGATCCACGCCGACCCGACCCGATCTATAATTATTTTAAAATTTAGACATTTTGCGACTAAGACGATTTGCGATGTGTACTAAGTGAGAAACTGGTAATTTAGATAATCAGACGAATTGCGAATTAAGAAATCCGCGCCCGACCCAATGAAAGAATAGCTATATAGCAATAAATGAGGAGCTCGGTGGCGCAGCGGCTAGCGCATTCGGTTGGGGGTATTCCTTGAAGAAGCGCAAGTGCACCTAAACTATTCCTCAAAGCGCACCCGTTGGGTGCGCTTCAGACTAGGTAATTAAAATATTATATTTTTATTCCTTGATGCACCAGCAGATAAAATGTAGTAACTAACAGAAAATATCGATAACGAATAACGTACGTTTAATTTTGGAGTATCTATCTCTTTTCATTTATACACAACCCTGGTACTTACTTTTAGCACAGAATAAGTAATAGTACTACCGTACTTTTAGTTTAAAATGTCTGTCATGATTCAATTTATTATTGACGTAGTAAGTTGCTTAAGCACCTGTCCTAGTTTCTATCGACAACAATATTACGATTTTTTTAAGCTCCTCTCTATTTTTTATCTTTGGTGCGCTTTGAGGAATAAAATATAATATTTTAATTACCTATTCTGAAGCGCACCCAACGGGTGCGCTTGCAGGAATAGTTTAGGTGCACTTGGTCTGGTGCTCTTCAAAACGGGTGCGCTTCAAGGAATACCCCGTTCCGTTTGCGATCTTGCCCGCTAAGCAACTTTTGCAATCCGGGTCGCTGGATGGGTGACCAAATTAAAAACATCTAGAGCTCCGCCGTGCTTCGAAAGGTACGTAAAGCCAGTTAGTCCCGGTTGTCGTCGAAATATGGAGGTCGTCAAACACCCACCAACCCGCATTGGGCCAGCGTGGTGGGTTATGACTTATGGCACAACCTCCCCATGTGATGTTGTCCATGAGGGAGGCCTGTGCCCAGCAGTGGGACGTTTATAGGCTGATGATTTGAAGCGCATTGATTGCATGTAAGCCTGGTTATTATTAAAAACATCCCTTGCGTCCTCATAATTTCGTGGTCAGAGGTCAATAAAAAAAAGACGTTATCATGACGGCTATAAAACTTTACATTACAACAACTCAACATAATAAACAACAACAAATCATAATAATAATTTGCTTAGATTTAGTCAGGCGTCCCGATCATGTTGTCGTTGCTATAAAAAATTACTAGCCTTGTGGAGCTATACGCCTTTTTATCCTGGATTAAATAACGTTTCTGTAAGACCGCAAATATGCGCTGACGATAATTACCCTGATACAAGCTTCAAAAGGTGGCCGGGTCAAACTGGGTAAGCCTAAAGAAGGCATCACCAAAATGTTAGAAAAAGACTAAGAAAAAGAATAGAAGTTGCCATGTTGCTAATCAGTTGATCCAATTTTCATCTAACAATATGTAATAAAAATAAATTAAGTAATAAGAGTTCACGTCGATTGTGACGATTTACAAAATACGGTGTATGTACAAACGCCAGCAAATCAAGTTATACAAAACTGTCAAACACCAATCGATATTGATCCGTAAACCCTTATCACCAAGTATCAAGAATTTTGAAAAAAAATGTAATTTTTTGGTAGGATGATCAGCTGGCACGTACAACGCACATCCCGCCAGTCGCGATGACGATGACGACTTATCGCATCCCCGCCGATTAACAAAACACTCCACGTGATGAGTGCATCGGCGTCGGCGCGGCGTGACGCAAGGACTACTCTCACAAGTCACACTGTTCACTGCTCACTACACCGGGTTGATTTCCATTCATTCGGTGTTTGTTGACAATGCCGCCCGGTCAGAGGGCGCGCGCCGCAGTACTGCGCGCGCGCCCGCGCCCCGCGCACGCTGCACCGCGTGCAACGCGCACTCGCGTGCACTCAATCGCGCGGCGGACGCGAGGCGAGGCTAGTGTACACATTCTAATAGCTATGACGTAGTTTGCGAGCTCTCTGCAAGTTGACCTTTTCGTAATGCACGACCCGTGTCAGCTCCATGTGCTTCGGAACTCGGAAGGCACGTTTGGTCCCGGTTGTTGTTGAACTCAGCTAAGTAAGGCCCAGCTGTGGGAAGATTAGTTCGATTTATTATAATTTCGCATTGTTTTGGATGGTCTTTTTAATTAATTGCAATACTGAATGCTTTAGAAATTTTCAAAAAAAAGTTTTTTTTTGTATTATAATTTCACAACGTCAGCCTCGCCTCCCGTCTTCTTACGAGAGTGTATCATAAGTACAGCAACTCGGGCAATTCACTGATCACCTCAAGTAAGTAAGTCATGCACTCTGCGCTTGATTCGAGGCGCGAGCCTTTTATTTATTTACATTCTGCGCCGCGCCACCGCCGCCCCGCGCCGCCGCCGGCCGCCGCCGCCGCCCCGTCCCAATGCTTCCATACGAGCGGTTACGATCCCACTAAAGTTGTAGTGTAATTGGTTTGTAAATATCGGAGAATTCACATCGAGTTCAAAAACCGTTAATGCGTTGGATGCACGTGCGGCAATGGCGAGATGAAATTTGGACTTTATGTGGTGGTGTTAGGAGCTAAAGTCGCGTGTGTTATGGTTGGCCGCGCGCAGACGGCGTCGGAAGCCGGGGGTTGCGCACACCTGCCTGTCACGCCGTATTTGCGACTCGCTCGCATCGCCATCGCTACTATCACTCCGAGAATGTACTAACAATAAAATTATTTGAATCATTCCGCTGCCGCTGGAATGAGATCGTAAACAATTCGCGTATTGTGCTTGTAAGATGCAATGACATGTAACTGGTGTTAAGTGATGTTATGTCAACCTACACCTTGTATTACTAGGTACTACCTACTACAATATTGCTGTTACCGGATAGTCATCAGGCTAATGTTGCGGTGGTTAAGATATTATAATTTATTTTTAATGCAGTTATTTCAAAATAACATAACTACTTACTTTGCATTCGGTTTAGATCTTTAAAAAATATGTTTTCGAATTTGTAGTTCCATCGTTGTTACGAATTACAACTATTATGGCAGAACATTTTTTGAATATTTATTTCATTATGTTGTTAATCTTGTCTCAATCATAATAGAGTTCATAATATGGTAGTAATATAAATCCAAAACTTGAAAAACAAAAGATAAAAGATTTTTTAGTAAAATTTTAAACACTGAAAAAAGAGACGACAACCTCAGGCGGGAATCGAACCACGCACCTTCCGTTTTATTTAAGCGTTAATAAAACGCTAAAATATAAAACATTAATCTAAAAGATAAAAGAGTTTAAAGAGAACAGTTATGCATATTGCAGTTTGGCATAATAATATGTTACAAATATTGGTACTTATAAAATAAAATAAAAATACATATTAAACTGCAAAATACACTTTTATGATTCTTAACTATCACATATTACCAGAAAAATTACAAAAATAATAAAAAAACACCAAGACAAAAGTAATAACAAAAAAAAACCAAGTAACTGTCGCGTAGTGATTAAAGTGGATGCCATAGATAACTGCAGTCGCGCTGTTGTCTCTGCATGCGTTACGTCACGTACGCACAGACTCCAATAGACTCCCAAAAGGACATAGTATTTACTTTTAAAACTGTGAATAGGCTATTCATTTGTCACCCTAATTTAGACAAATAATAAACAATGAGTGTAATTTATTTGTTTAAAAATACAAGTACTTTTTGGTAAACAAGGGTTATCTTAAAACAAAACTTTTGAGGCACTTTTGTGTGTTACCTGTCGATTTGTTCTTTCTTTTTCGTAGATATTATTGTTATGGCATCTTTAAAATATTATTTAAGATGTCTAAACATGTAGAAAAACGTATGGCAGCTCGTTTTTCTTAGTTTCAAAATGTGTAGCGTAAATCGGTTCAAAAGACATCAACGCAAAAAGGCTTAGTCATTTACATTTTCAAAATTAATGGCTTAAAAAGTATAACAATTTATTGGTGGCATCTTATTATTTTGTCAGAAAAATGTATGTTTTAAATCAAATTTCAATTGTTTAATTTACAATACAACATTTAGGGCCGATTTTTCAATTGTCGGGTAAAACTTTTTTGTTTGATAAATAAAGTATTACGGAACCATTTTGAAAATATGTTGTCATATCATGTCTTTTCTTTCTTTTCTGGTGACATTTTAGTTTGATCCTGTTACACTTTATCAGACGGATAAGTTTTATTGGAAGATTGAAAAATCAGCCCTTAGATAAATATATGTAGACAAACATAGTCTCATGGTATGGATAGTAAAACAACATAGGAGCCTACCATGGATCTCTCGTTGAACATTATTGACAGTTGAATCATCGTCAACACCACAATCAGCCCGTGTCAGTCCACTGCTAGACATAGGCCTCTCCCAACGCATACCACTGAGCCCAATCTTCGGCTTTACTGCGGATTGCCGCCAGCAAACGAACATTGACAGACGATTACAGACTTACATATTCTCACGACTATTATACCTACCCTAAGGGTTGGTCAGAGACTAAGTAATGAAGATCGCAAAATCAGTCCTCTGCCGTAGTCCACGTTTGTCACTTCTAAATATAAATAGGTTTAAGTTTATTTGTAACTAGCAAACCGCCGGCGACTTCGTTCGCGTGGACCCCGAACCCCGTGACGAATTTTCAAAATTACTCTCCTCCCAAGAACACTTATTGTGACGTAACTAAAATAGTTAGAGATATACTATCGCGACACTTTTTGTAGAAAATGGTGTGTTCTGCAAAGCCATAGTTATCATATCTTACCGCACGCGATTTAAGGAATTTCTTTGAGTTTTAGTAAGGATCCCTAATTTTTTTTAAATTTAATATAGCCTTTTTCACTTGGAGATAGTGCAGCTTCCCAACAGTAAAAGATTTTTTTTAAATCGGGGTAGTAGTTTCGGAGCCTATTAAATACAAACAAACAATCAAATGTTTCCTCTCTATAATATTAGTATAGATGTTAGCAAATAAGGTTCGATGGGACTGGCATGTTTTCAAAAACAAAAGTCCTTAAATTAAATGTAGAATAAAAAAAAACAAATAACAAACTGCACATGTGCTCAGCGTAATAATAGGTGGTGGGTGATTAAATCGCTGCTCTATGTTGTTGGATTTACGTGCAGTATTTAATCTGATTGTTGCCTTTTACTACACCTTCGGTACTATTCTTTTAACAGCCGCCAACAAACAATATTTTTTTCGAATGCACGTTAGGAGGGTTTACGCATTTTGGTGTCCCATACAAATTTCCAAGTCGACATTTTTAAAAACCAGTACGCCAAAGGAGATCATTCGGGCTCCATACATATTTGGGCCTTTTCTGAAAGTGCCGGCCAACAAAAAAAATAGTACCTATTGTTAGAACAAGCCATTTGGAGTAATAGTTAAAATGGCATAAAAGTTGTAGGATTGCTCTGAGCCAAGTTATACAAGTTCGATGATTCATCATTTTCATACATTTATTGATTTCTGAAAGTGCTGGGACTGGGAAACATAAAAAAATGATAGAAAGCTGTGGGGTCATCATCTGTTCTGTTTATACAAAAAAAAATTAAGAATCATTGAAATTGTATGAAAATTATGAATCTTCGAACTTGTGTAACTTGGATTGAAGCAATCCTACAACTTTTGTGCCATATTAACTATTTCTCCAAATGGCTAGTTCTAACAATACTTACCATTTTTTTTTTGTTGGCCGGCACTTTCAGAAAAGGCCTAAAAAAATTATGTCCTTTGATAAAACTCGGCATGCTGAGGTAAAATATAGAGATCTAAATAGTTGAAAACATTTCCAAAAACGTTTATTTAACAGAGTTATTGCGATTTTAAACTTTCTATAGTGGTTTTTAAATCTCAATAACTCAGCTAAATAAACCTTTTTTTTAAATGTTTTTAACAAACTATTTAGATCTCTGTATTTTACTTTAACATGCAAAGTTTCATTAAAATTGGCTTATTGGTCTTTAAAAATTTCGACTTGAAAAATTGTATGGGAAATCAAAATGGGTAAACCCAAATGGTTAAGCCGCTGTTGCACTGGTGTTGATGTGCTATCATTCACGCGGAAGGGCGTGAGCCCAGCAGTGGGACGTTTAAATGCTAATGGTGATGACAAATTAAAACTGATATTTATATTGATACTAGCGGCCGCTCGCGGTTTCACAAGCGTGGTTTCCGTTCCCGTGGGAATATCGGAATAAAAGTATTCTATGTGTTAATTCAGGTTATAAACTATCTGTATGCCGAATTTCATCCAAATCCATTCAGTAGTTTTTACGTGAAAGAGTAACAAACATACTTACAAACTTTCGCGTTTATAATATTAGTAGGATTTAACCGTATCGCGCAGCGGTGAAAAAACTACCACCTCCTCTCTTCCCTTGAGTGTCGTAAAAGTCGACTAACGGATTAAAGACTGCACATACATCCAACCGCATAGAGCGGCGATGGGCTCACCGCCTGTCACGCTGAGCAAATGTGCAGTCGCTATTTGGTGAAAAGTGGGCTATGGCAGGGGACTGCTTTACGGTCTTCATTGTCTATTCTCTAACTAACCCTACGGTGATAATAGTCGTGATTTTTTATGCATATACATATATAAAAGAAAAAAAATCGTTCTCCCATACTATTGTCGTCAGCTGATCGGACAGTTTTGTATGGGAGGTCGAAATTTTTTTGTCATTTTTGCACATAGGTTTCTTGGGGAAAGTTGTTCAGTTTCATGGGTGGAACTCACCTTTAATTGGTTTTGTTTATAGAAAAATTAAGGTTGTATATTAATATTTGACAATGTCATTATTTGACATACATTCTACATACATTCACTTACTCTCATAACGTTCTTCATACATGTTCGTCGGTTAAGGGTACTCTTGACCTGACCATTAAAAAGGTTTGCGCATTTCAGTTTCCCATACAAATTTCAAAGTTGAATTTTTTTTAAACCAGTAAGTAAGCCAATTTTTATTAAACTCGGTATGATGAAGTAAAATATAGAGATCTAAATAGTTTGTTGAAAACATTTTGAAAAAACGTTAATTTAAGACTTTAAGGGCCATGGACGAAACCAGTTACCGACAAACAATAAAATTTCAATTGTGTCTGGTTTTGTGGCAGTCAGTGTCTGAGTTATTGCGATTTTAAACTTGCCTTAATGCACTTTAAAAATGTTTTCAACAAACTGCTTAATTAGATCAGTACTATAGTATGCAAAGTTTCATAAAAAATGGCTTATTTGTTATTAAAATTTCGACTTGGAAGATTGTATGGGAAACCAAAATGCGTAAACCCTCTTAACGAGAACATCACCGATCTGAGTGTTGAGTGTAAGTTTGTAAATGTGCAAACGTTACTATCGCGTTTGTGTTAAGAGTTTTGATTCTCGATCTTATTTACTTGGTATTAAGATCTATCTGTCAAAACTTAACTCAAACGCGATAGTAACGTTTGCACATTTACAAACTTACACTCAGCTCTCTGATCTAAGTACGTTCGCCGAGTCTTCCCCTTCCAACTATCCTAAATAGAGATGGAGAGCTATACTTTCGCCTCATGCACCTTTTATGTAATTCTTTTTTCATCCATCCTCCCTACGTGAACAAACCAAATATATTTCTAAAGGAGTGTTTCGATGATTTTCCGAAATCGTATTTTACTGCAAGCGTTTTTCGCATTCGCATAATTTCCCAATATTTTATTTTCTGTGCGTATTTTTCCCGGGGGGTAAATTTCTGAATTTTTTTTTTAACTTAATGTAATATATCTATTCTCAAATTCTTCTTTGTCACGTAATTTACACATTTGCATACGTGATCACTAGGAAATATTACTAAGTAATTTTTCCTATCTAATTTCTATGCTATTTAAAAAAGTAGGTAAGTAACATTAAAAAAAATTATTAACGTCCGGAAAAAAAACTATCTGAAAGAAATTAGATTGGGAAATAATGCGAAAAAAAAAAGCTTTTAACAAAATCAACCTCTATTAAAAAAATATCAGGAAACGATTCGATTGGGAAATTATGCGAATGCAAAAATCGCTTGCAGTAAAATTCGATTTTCGGAAAATCATCGCCACACTCTTCTAAAGACATAATAGCTGTCACAAGTTGCTGACCGTACCAAACCAACTTATTATTATAGTTTTTATGTAACAATGAAATGAAGTATGTACAGTACTACATGTATTCAAATATGCAATACCAAAGTTTTATTGATCACTCCTATGCAAATAAAATATGATATGATATGATATGAATCTTTAGCAGCATTGATACGTTTACAATGTTTTACAGTACTTGACTCTTATTCCTTTAGCAATAGGAGTGTGAACTTGCAAAAATTGAACAAGCTAATTGTCAGTGACCGTAAAAAGAACCAATGAACTCGCGTCTGCAAAGTCTCTTACCGTAATATATACTGTTGGTAGACTTTAGTATTCTCGACTTTTACATAACGAATGGTATGGTTTGACGTCAATTTAAGGAATTCAGAAGTGACGGGGCCCCTGAGCCTGCCGCGCTAAAAACTATCGAAGGTGATAATCAGATACGTAAGTTTGGGGTACAGACGTAATGAAACCAGTATACGCTGCGCTCGGGTAGCTATGAGGATGCCTTGTTCGAAGAGCTCCACTTGCACTTTTTGTGTAACGTCTGACCCGTGACAGACAGTACATGTAAGTACCAATTTACATCAATACGGACATCTGTTTGATCAATTTGTGATGATCTTCATTCTATTGTTTTATTTGATTTTACAAACATTTAATACAGGATTGTTATGTACTATATTTAATTTTATTGGTGCGATGTAGCTTTACATTGTGATCTTCAAAGTTAAGGTATTTTTTAGAGGTTGGGTTTCTGAATTTGGTGACCAAAGCCTCAGTGCTTTGGAAGGCACGTTAAAAGTGACCTCACGGTTGTTGTCAAAAGATGGCAGTCGTTAAAACCCATCGACATAATAGATAATACGGTCACCCATTCAAAAACTTATTATCGCAAGTATAACTTAGCATTTTCGATGTTACCCAAACTCACTAGACTAACCAGCCAGGTCATGGAACTTCTTGTCTCCTCTGAATTATCACGTCATTGTTGAAATTTAACATACTGAGTAAGTTATGCAAATTAAAAATGGCTGATTATTACCAATGAGTAATGTTCGATAAAAACAATTGCTTATTCTTGCATTGTTTGGGAAGTTTGGCATACTTTGGATTTTTGATGGGTTTTTCAATGCTGAACATTATCAAATGACACAACACTAAGAAAACCGATTACCTAAGCACCTTCGTCTGGTATTTGACATCCACTATATTGACATGTTGCAATGAACTTATTCATTTTTTTTGCATTCCTTTGCAACATTGCTTTTGTTAACAAATTAAGATTCAGTTATGCAGCGATCATGCAAGTTAAGAAACTTCCGTAATGTCGGGACAGCAGATTTTTTTTACATTGCTGCGTTAAGCTTGTAAAAAAAGTACTAGATTCAGTGAAATTACAGGGCATAGATGGTTCCTAACCTTTTTAATCTTGGTACCCCTATAATCTATTAGGGAATCTGATTTTACCCCTCCGTAATAAATCTTGCAGAAAATTATCTTAATATCCAAGAGTTAGACTGACGATTATCCATGTTCAGAAAAAATTACTCAAGTGAACCTATTACTGTAGATAAATTTTAAACCACAATTTTTTTCCTACGCCTTATTACCCTGTAAAATAACTATTTTACCCCCGCGGGGATAATTACCCCCAGGCTCGGAATCCAGGGCATAGAGGCATAAGAACTGTAGCTTTAGGGTGCTTTGCGCGCGTGATACCCTTCCTGGGTGTCCCATGGGATGTGGTCTAGTAACATAAAAAAACTCGAACTTCTAAGACTTTTAAGCGCCATTGTAGTCTAAGAGTTAAACATCTGCAGCATTATCATCATCAGCCACATAATTATTATGTCGCTTGAGAGCTTGCTTATTATTGTTGCTATGTTTGATTTGGTTGGTATGTTCTAAGTCCACTATCTATCTAAGTCTGTCGCCATAATAACAATGTTTAATGGCATTGTTGTGTTCCGAGCACTTTCCCGTCGTGTTATAAAGCTGGACACATTTAGTCTATGTGGAGCAACATCGAGCAACATCTTATGCTATGTATATACAAAAATATATCAACGTCATCAAAATATGTTTTAATTAAGTTCTATAATAATGATAACAGCTTTGAGTCATGTTGCCTAACATTGCAAAACTGCGGTTTGGATGCATCATACCCATAGTTATAAAAAACTATTTAAAACTATAATCAACGGTTTAAAACAGTTTTAAACCGCAAAAAAATACCGTTTTAAACGGTTTTATTTTTAATATAACAAGCTTAACAAGCAACGGAGTTGATAGCTCGTAGCCGTACAGCCGAGCTGGTATCAGTTTGTCTGTTTTTTTAGCCGGAAGTGGTGTGTTTTGACTATTTTGTACTAGCAAATTTCATGTGAATAAATATTTCGTATTGATTTATAAATTTTGTAAAATAGGTAGAAACAATCTGACAAACCTGAAAAAACACTGTTTGGTGCTCCTTGGTATGGGAAATTCAATAACGTAATGAACACCGAGCTTTTATTTAAAAAAATATCGTTTTTAAACCATTCTAAACCGAAAATTTTGGTATAAGACGTTTTTAAAAAACCCTTTTTAAACGACCTGGTTGATTTTGTTTTAAACCGGCTTTACATCTCTAATCATACCTTAACAGAAACTGACAGTTAACAAAAAAACTGATTTCGCTGAATAACTGATTTATTTCTTTATTTATTTCAAATGAACTACCAACTCACCATACAATAAAACTAATAAAATAGACAAGTTTATCTTAAGGCTAAGTGCTGTCTTAATTAAAGATAGTCACGACATGCAATATCAATATACAATAATATTTGGTAAACAGTATACATTCATCGACGAACCAAAAGTTACCTAAATAAAATTTAAATAAATCGCATTAAATTATCACTATATTGTTAACAATATCAATCTATCTAGTAGCAATAGCATAAGAGGGTTACGCTCTTCGGTTTCCCATACAAACTTCCAAGTCGAATTTTTCATAAACCAAAAAGCCAATTATGACGAAACTTTGCATGCTAAAGTAAAACACAGGAATCTAAATAGTTTGTTGAAAACATTTTTAAAAAACGTTTATTTAGCTGAGTTATTGTGATTTAAAGTCCAATATAGAAAAATTTAAATCGCCATAACCCAGTTAAATAAACGTTTATTAAAAGTGTTTTCAACAAACTATTTAGATCCCTGTGTTTTACTTTAGCATGCAAAGTTTCATCAAAATTGGCTTTTTGGTTATTAAAAATTTCGACTTGGAAGTTTGTATGGAAAATTGAAATGCGTAAACCCTCTTATACATGTCTGGAACCCTATTACATCTCGACTGTGATTTTTGCGTAAAATGCCCATTTTCGTATTTTGTAGTAATTTTGCATTTGTATTTATCGTTTTTATCGAAATAGGATATTAAATTCATGCTTAATATTACAAATCTCCACCCTGCGAGAGTAAGCGGAGTTCGGACGGCCGGCGCATGCGCATCGCATTTTGTAGTAATTTTGCAGTTGTAGGTATATATCGTTTTTATCGAAATAGGATAATAAATTAATTATAAAATCTTTATTCCTCATGAAGTAATATTTATTCTAGTATAAATTTTGCTCAATAATATTATCGTAGATAGGAGAACTTCACAGTTAACTGAAAGCGATTTTCGAAGTTTTTTGGTTTAGAATAAGATTTTTTCTTTATAAAATAAATGATATCTAAAAATTCTGAGGCCGCTACGAACTATACGATTAGTTATGAGGTAACATCTTATTTTTTTATTTCATGTGTTTAGAACAGTAGTTCAATCTAAATCAAAAAAGTCCCTTCGCGCATTTTATGAAAAAATTTCTCTGCAATTTTGGGTTTAATGAAAAAGTTAAGGTAAATTTTCAAAAAGGGAGGAGGCTACAAACTATGCCAATATCTATTCTACACTATTCAATAAGTCAAAATTGTTTCTGAGATCAAGAACGCCAAAATTGGCCATTTACGTAAAAATCGCAGTCGATATATAATTCATGTGGTAATAGGGCTTTTAAATACATATTTTCCGGAGGGGTAGGCAGAGACAACATCTTTCCTTTTACTACGATCATGAGACACACTTTTTTACAGTCATTTTGTAACTTTTTATTTTGACGTTATGGTATATATGCCCGACGTGTGAGCCATTTTATATTAAATGTATAAATTGTTCCGACAGATAAAATAGAAAAACCTAATTTGCCCCTCCTAGAAATCAAACGTAAAATTAAGTAGGTATTAATCTAAATACATACAAAACAAAATCTTCATCCAATTAAGTTTAGCAACAGGCGAACAACTAAACGCAGATTCGGACTGTTCGCAACAAAAAATCATGAATGAAAAACTTTTTTTCTCATATAAGGAGGTCTGGCCGGGCCACATTAAAATGATACATTTACAATTAGGAATTTGCATTATTTAGTTTAGCGTGCCACGTGAGCTGATATAACGAGTAGGTACATGTTTCTTGCGGTAGGTACACACAACAGCACTTCAGACTATACAAAACTATAAAAAATAGTATTTTAACGGTTTTAACTTTACCTGTTGGAAGTTGAGTTCAAAATCGATTGCAGTATTGTTTGTTACAGTTTGACTTGCTGTTGTTGGTACCGACATTATCTTGTGCAGTAAGTAATTAAGTGGTCCTATGTGATAATTTGGCGGAATCGTAGCAGTCTCATTCTGGCCCAAATCATAGAATAAATAAGTATACAGTAGTCTATCTCGGCAGTGTCTCTGTTATATCTACCTAAAGCCGCATCATGGTACGTAAACACGTAGTAGTAGTTCCGTATTTGGTAAAGCTATATTTTTTCGTAATACTATCTTTTCATGAAATATTTCTCTATTCTCCAATGTTGTTTTACCACTGATGCATGCAACATTTTTAATTGTTTGTATCATGTTTATTTTTCCACCTTTTATGATATTTAACGGTATTGTAGTTTTGTATGCTGCATGCTGCATTCTGGACTAATGTTGTTTTAAAAAGTTGGTAATTAAAAAATGTTATTTCCGGACAGATATAGATCAACACAAACACACTATAAGCAATTCAGTCGATAAATAGAAATAAATTCGGATCCTCAGTCTACGGCTTTTTCAATTTTCACGACTAGAATTTTATTGTAGACTGAGTATTTTCTGTCTACGGCTAGAATACTGTATCCTACTTATTTATCTGTGCCCAAACCATAGTCTTTGGGCCAGTGACGTAGGATGTGACGTCGCGCCGCGTCATTACTGCCCACGGTATTTTAATACCGTGGAGTTAGCCTGCTACATGGTATGATATGTAAAGTTTTCTATCCAAATAATATTTTTTTTATTTTCTCTCTAACATAGTGCAGCGTTAGATGTGCTTGCTATAATGTGATATTCGGTCAAATTTAATGTAACTCTTTTACGAGTATACAGTTACAATTGGTCTAAACTTTTCTATTGGTCTTTCGGAGGGGCCTCTGCCCCAAATGTAGAAAATAAACAGTACCATTCAATTATTGATTTATTTTTTCTAAAAATTTTGCGGTATATACTTACCTGCTAACCATTTTAACAGTATCTCACAATCAACAGCGTTCTAGACAGCTACGTCCATTACGTTATAATGAATCCGCGAGCAGCGCGCTGCTTTAATTAAACAATTTTAGCAACAATACACGTACCGCGCCGAGGATAATTAACTATTACGTCACCGGCGGGCGCAGCGATCGGTGACGTCACGGCGCGCCCGCCGAGTTCATTGCTCGATAAAATTTCTCTACCTGCCTACAAATAGACAGCTGGCAACAACAATGTTGAAACAACCCAGCAACAATGCTCGTGACGACAAGCAATTGGCGAACGATAAAGGTATGTTGCCTTACCATAAATCGCCGTGTAGACCATGTTAAATAGATAAAATGCCAATTACAATATTAAAATTAAAAACTTTAATGTCAGTCGTGAACTTTTAATTCCGATCGGCCATTGTCAGATTGGTGTTGGCGGCGGACACTCGCCATTTTGGCCACCAATGGCAACGTTGCGGCCAGTGTTGTAATCGAGAGGCGATGATGAGGAGTGCAACGGTGACGTCACGCAGCAGAGCGGGGGCGGCGCGGGGGGGCGCCAGGGCCGCGCGCTCGTTCATTGTAGTTTTTCGATTATTGTTTAATTAGGGCGAAGCGGCGGCGGAGCGGCGGCCAGGGACTACCAACGCGCGGGCCGCACGCACGCTTTTATACTTTGCAAGTAGTTCTACGTTCGCTCCACAAAAGATATTGCTACGTTATTACTAGTCAGAAAATGACCGGTTAATTACGATGAGTTTGTTAACAATCGAACATCAACAAACACACATAGTTATTGTCCTCTTGATCCTGCAGTCAATTGTTTCAAATAGTTTATTTTGAGAGATTGCTGCATGGCCTATATAGCGGAATTTAAAACTAAAGACAAGGTTCCCCAAGCCGTAGTGACTACATTTTCTAGCGGGGAGTGGCAGCATAAAAGCGAGTTCCCGTTCCCTATTCGATTCTCAATTCTCAGGCGGGTTCGCATCAGTTGACGAGAACAAAATAGTTCTCAAGACATTGTACTGAATATTCCAAATAAAAGAGAAGAGGAGGAAAGGAGAGAGGAGAGAAAAGGAGAAAACATTTAAGTTTGGGGATGTTTCTCTGGATATGATGAGGCCCCGTGAAAAAGAAGTGGATGAAACAATGCTTCCTTACGCTGAGGAGACAGTACCATTGACCTAGATATTTCATCATGATAATTACAGTCAAAAAATTTCTTAGGGAGCAATTAGTTTCGATGCTAGACTGGCCTGCAAACAGCCCAGATCTCAATCCTACCGAAAAGTTGTGGCGTGAAGTGAAGAGGAGCGTATCCGCTAAAAGACTAAATCTAAACGAGCTTAAAATGCCATTTCATCCATGCCTTGTCGATCCTACCAAATAATATTTTTTTTTATATACTACAGTGATACTTCCTACGTTTTTCAATCCATTAACTTTAATGGTTATGTAATTTAATAATATTAGTTTTAGTTTGTGTTCTTAATTACTTGTCCAGTAATTAAACGTACTTATTACAACATGAGTTATCAATCTTTTAATTGCATAAAAATAATTTAATGTCTTGGTTCAGTAAGTCGGGTAGGTAAATATGTTACTGAAGTACAGTCACGAGTACCAATATGTAAACACTTTGACTCTTATTCCATTGTATTAAGAGTTACAATTGTTTACATATTTTTGCTCTTAACGTGCATTGTTTTCGGTACGAGTCGTTCTTAATTCTATAACCACAACTGTATATCCTTAAAATTAAATCAATCAACGTAATAAGTATTATCCTAGTAACTAAAATTGATTTCAAAATAAAGTAGCTGCAGTCTTTTAACTCAACTATTTAATTAACTAACAGAGACTTAAATGTTTTGATAAACTGGACGGCGGCGTTTGGACCCCATTAATTATGGTGGCAGGTGCGAAACATTAAAAGCAGCAACAAGAATTAAGTGCAGCAGATGGCGGCCGCGTTATCGCGAACAGCTTTACGCGTTCGGGTCGGCGCTTCCTAAACATAACCAAATTAGATGACGTTTCGGCAATTCGTAGTGTTATGATTCACATTCACTCACCTAATGGTCATAGTAATGGAATTATGTAACTTTAAAACAAACGAAATGCGCAAAATGCTTAATTTGCCAAATCACTACCTTTTTAAGGGTTGAGTGAGTCTTGTTGAGTTGAGTTACTTTTCGTTTGATGCTGGCGACTTAATTTGAGAAATCTTGGAGGTCTTTTAACTTTGATTAACTAATGTAGTTATCTCAAAACATTTATTCAATGCTCCATAATTTGGCTTAGGATCTAATTGCTACGACGAATATTATCCTACATTGAATATGTTGCGGATTCAAGAAAATGCAACGCTAACACTGAACATAAACCATCCCTCTTTCTTTAAAGAACTGCATCAACGTTTAGATAGATGACTATTTATTGCTAATGTTAACAATATTGCAATTAAACATGAAAAACATGGATTTTCAGATCATGTTTTAAAGTTTTTCCAACTGCTAATGATTTCCTAGCGAATTTCATATAAGAAATAAAATTAAAAAAAAATATTGTTTTCCACATCAGCGTATTTTGTTTAATAATCCGCGAGCGGCGCAGACAGTAAGTCGGTTGGTACCGGCTGGCGCTATCAGCGGGCGGCGACCGCGCCGGGGGCCCGCGGGGTGGCGGCGGCGCGGCGGCGGCGGCGGCGCGGGGACGGCGCGGCGCGGGAAAGAGCGCGTAAAAAGGCGGACGGCTCCGACGCGCGCCTTTCACGGGGTCGACGCCCGGGGCCCCAAACGGCGACCCGCGCGCATACCCTGACCCTACCACGCCGCGCACAGCCATCCTACACCAGCCCATTGTCACTCCGAACGCTACTAAGTGTAGGAGCGCTGACGTCATCGTCCGAACGAGATGAACATTCGCGACACCCACTGCACGGGATCACGCGGACGAAACCAATAAAAGGGCCATTACCGCCCGCCTGCGCCCCCCCTGCCCAGTGCCCACGTAATCGCATATTTGACACACGTTTGCGGTAGATCAGGCATCGAACGGATTCGAGGAGACTAAGTGCTGGCTGCGATCGCCGAGATGTACAATTGTACATGCTATTGCAATTACATTCGCATTGTATCATCGCCCGTCCTGGCGGCTGCCGAGGCGGTCGCGGGAGCATTCCACAGCGAGTGGACGTGCGCGCTCATCGCCAGTATTCGGGCCAATGCCAGCACTTCGTACCTAAACTAGAAAAGTATTGTCCTCGATGTTCCAAGCGATAACCGCAATCGGCACTGCGCTAATTGCAGCTCTAAGGCCGGCCGCTACAGTAGGTTTTCGGTCGCAGGGCGCGCGTGGAGGTTGCGCGTGAGATATGTGAAGCGGCGGCATGCGGGTCGCGCGGCGTTCTCACGCTTTGAATATTCCTGCTCCCGGCGGGCCCCGCGCCCCGCGCCGCGCCGCCCCCCGCCCACCCCTCGCGGCCCTTCAATGACTCCCACTCCGAACTCTAATCCCGTCGCTAATTGAATGAACTTCACTAAGACTGTTTACAATTACATCCGTGCCGATCCTCCGTCACCCACGAACCACGACCCACATCGGCTTTCATATCTTGCGATCTGACATGGCATATCGCCCTATTATTAAACTATTACCAAGATTTATGTAGCGCTCCGCTAATTCTATGTCTTAATTGACAATAATAATAAATAACTTGATTAAGCATATCGTGACGCGTGGTCGTAGCGGACTCTACAAGAAATAACTGACGAAGAAAATATCAAGAAAGATAATGTGCTTATGAACATACTTAAATAACTTAGGAACGGAACACCTCGGTGTAATGAGTATGCTACAATTTATCTGCACACCCGCCGATATAGCGACTGAGTGAGTATCGACTAATCGACTCTAGTGCTCAATTTAAATGTCGAGCTGATTCCGAAACCTGCTTACAGAATGTTACTGCCTACTTCGAAAAAAAAATACATTAAAATACATGTTCGTACATAAAGCCGGATAGAATGTCATTATTGTGGAGTCAAATGAATGAAATGTGTAAATAGATGGGTCGGCTTACGTGGCTGAAAGCGGGCAGCGTGACTTTGATGAACGGTGCGTAGGCACGCCGGCGCCTTCCCAGGCTGCGGCGGATGATTATTTATTCCGAGGCATACATCTTACTTTTACAAGATCATAATAATTGTTGCGAGCCATTTTTCTGGCCGTCCGCCACTTAGAGGACGCGTCTCTCCCACGGCGCTAATCATCCTTGACTCACATTTTGGAAAATTCCTTTTGTACAGGAACCGACGACGGCCGTGAGAACCGTCCGAACATTCATATTTGGCGACGAACAACAGGCCGCGCGGCCCGCATTGTTCCCGCGACTCTTAATATCTTGCAGCGTCTAATTAATACTCGAATGCTTAAACGAAAATTAGTTAGCAACTTATTGCGACAACGCTGTGCGCGCAAGCAGCAAGGTGTTTGGTATTTTCATGATAGTTTCAAGTTGTTAAATTATTGATTTATGGTGAAAAGCGATTCATTTTATAAAATAGTGAAAAATCAACTTAGCTGCTTTCTGAAACTAAATGTGTATTATGTGCATTTGTATAGTTTTGTAGATTTATTAGCGCCAGAAAAACTATCTTGCTAATTTGTAAAGCACTAGCAAGCACACAAGAAAGCCAAAAAGAAAAAAAAGGTTTTTCTAATTATGGTAATTCTACCTCTACTCTCTCTCTCAGTCTCTATCGCAGGTTACGAACTCTACATCTTTATATCACATTAACTTTATAAAAAGATACATTTTGACTTATTGACTCAATAACGATGTCCAATTAGGCCGGGTTCCTTTCATGAGATAAGAAAGGATTTTTCCAAATTCCCTTGCAAAAATGCCAGTAACATACGGTTGTGTTAAGGCAAACGAATTCTCAGGTGGTCGCTAGTAAAGGATGACTTGGTTAACTCACCTTTAAAATTATTTTTACAATTGTTACAAATGCTTCATTGTTTTTTCAAATTAGATGTTCTTAAAAAGAAAGACTAAGCGAAGCTGATCACGTGTCAGCCGGTGGTGCAAGGAACACCGCGCCTTCTCAGAATGCCAGTGACCCGCGCAGATTGACACACGACACTTGCGCCAACCCGAGAAATGCATAATTATGGTAGCTAAGTTTACATGGAAAATCCAAGGTCTTCAGTTCTATCTAATAAACATACATTAACGCGCATTATCCTTGGTAACGTGGTTCAGAAAAATATGGTTTTATATCGACTCTGTCTGACCACCGAAGAGGTTCCGGGACAAATCCTATATATACTCGTTAGAGTTGGTGGCAGGGTTAGGGTTGATGGTTATAGTTGTAGGGACGTATGCTTTTGCCTTCATAAGACTAGAATTGAAAAATAAACTTATAAAGTAATCGGCTTTCTGAGTTCAGTGGTTTTATGATGACCGTCATTCTCTTTCATTAAAAATAAAAGATAAAATTTAAGTTCCTAAGACACGGATTTATAAATAAAAATTTTAACTTTCATAAGTTGCAATTTTTTTAAATTCCTTCTTCAATAGTTAAGTACATAGTAAATTGAATACATCCTCCAAATTTCAATTAACTGCTTCCAGCGGTTTTCGCTGTACGTTGTATGTTAGTCAGGATAAAGCCTTTTAAACATATTACCTATTGATAAATTTTTAGGGCCTTTACCACAGGACGACACTTAAATTTCGATCCTACCGAACTAGCACCTAGTTTGTGATTGGTCAAAACCACACAGTTCGACAAATCACAGCCTTGAAACTAGTTTTAAGCTCCTAATCAAATGGATGTTGGCATAACATTTCGCTAATGGCCTTCACTATTATGTGTGAGGAAAAATGTTCGCTCGTTCTCATTAAAAATTACATCTCACTTTTATTAATGTTATTAACATCGCTGGCAAATGTGAAGATTGCATTTTTTTTTAAGTAGTTTATAAAATACTTGTTCTTCTTGTCTCTTTCTCCATTTTCATTTTGTCGAAATTTTCATCGATATCAGTAGTCTACTTTTTTAGATTTCTGTTATATTTAAATTCTTTCTCTTTAAACATTATCAGGAATAGCTTATGTCGCTGTATTTAATTATGTAAATTGATTACATTGTAGGTTAAACCATACTTGATTACGATACTTAATTGACCCAAATAGTTTTATGTTCACATACAGGAAAGTATGAACATTTGGAGCGACGCGTAATTTGGAAACCGTTTGTAGAATATTGTTATGAAAAGTTTAATACCAAACTTCTTTCGTTTCGTAGTCGACGAATTTCTTTACCAGTATTTTCATGCTCCTGTAAAGAGTTGATGATTTTTAAATAAACAATTAGTACTTATAGGGAAACATTTTTTATGAATATTATCTAAATAGTCCCTATACAGTGACTTTTCATTTTCGTCTTCGGATTCCATTCGAAGCGACTTTCAATATTTGGTATTTTTGTTGCTTACTGTCAGTTTACATGAATGTCAACAGTATCACCACATTATGGTTACAAAAATAGTATGATTGAGAAATCGGTATCATTTTCACTGTTAAGGGGCGTTAGGCAGTGCTAACGGAGAAATTGTCTGTTTTCTATTAGCTGTTATTTAAAATATTTTAGATATTTAGTACTAAAATTTTCAATACATAGGTATTACAGAACGTACGCGTGAGTAGATGACTGTTTCCAAATCATGATTGGAAACATTTTGCTCGGTAGAAAAGAATCCTGAAGTTACCTCTAAAATTTCATATAAATGCACATTACGAACGTGTTTTACAATAATAATTCCTATAAAATCATAAACACACACCTTTTCAATTTCTTGACTGTTTTGGATTTCCAAAAAACTAAACGTTTTTATTAACTTTTTGATGAAAATGTAAATGGCGCTTACGAATTACCGCGGACCCCGCACCGCGCAACTCCCGCGAAGGCCCGGAATTTTCTCTGACCGCCTATCCCCCCTTAAACCATTTACACTTGTTTCAATTGTTTTGGCCCCAAAAGTGCTGCCTGGATGCACCCCGCAATTGGATTTTGCTCAGTAGATATGTTGTCATTGGAAAAGACGGCTGTCAGATTATTTCACAAACATGGGACAAAATACGTTGTTCCAAAAGAACTGACAATTTTCACATATTTTTGTGCATAATTGGTAAAAAAAACCGTGCTTCAGAAGACACGTTTATAAATACCAACTACTGAATAAAATTAAGGGCTTGTTCGATTTTTGGAACCCCAAATCTACAATTAAAATGTAACAGAGTTCGAAAGGGTAATAAATAGTCGTGTTCTTAGTGGAACTCACTTTAAACTTTACGAAAACAAACACATGGCTTCCTTGTTTTCACATTATTTTGTATCATGAAATTAAATTGAGATTTCACATTGTAATTTTTGAAAGAGATTGGACCATAAGAAACACTGGTCCAATGTGGATTGGGCAACAGGAAAGCTTCAGGAAAGTATGCATGATTAGAACAATTTTTTGTATTGTGACTAACTTCACTTCATGTCTTTGTCAGCTTCATGTAAGTGTAAAATTAAAAAGTTTAAGGATGTTTTAATTCTTTGAGAGGAATTAATTGTAAAAAACTATAAACGTTCTAATAGTAAAAGCATCTTTAAAACTTAGACCTTTGTAAGATATGGCGATAGAAATTGAGGTAAGGCAATTAGAATGTAGTTTTTATTTAAAAATTTGCTATACATTTTTTACATTTTAAAATTAAACTCTTATCTTTTTATATATTGAACAGACTGACAAAGAAATTATAATAAAAACCAAAACACAGCATTGTATTTCTATAATGTATCAAATAATATAAGAATTTCTGTTAACTGTGCAATGAAGTCCAAACAGGTATGTAATAAACAAATTTTACGTGTAATATATCGTAACCGCCCGAATGGCACTGGGACAACGTTGTTCTAGAAACAATGTCTGAAAAGTGGCACTGGGACAGATATGTCCCAAACTCATAATAACGACTTTTTTTGTTTTTTTTTGGAACCTTAGTTGAGTAAATTTATTTTTACTGTGTTCTAAACGTATCCCCTATCGTTTTTATGATTAGTTCCTGATTCGCCGGGAGCCTTTAGCAACACAGCAAATCATTTTTGAGAAGCCGAAAAATGTTAATAAAAATCAGTTGCCCCGAATGTTTGTACGCGCATCACTTCAGAACGGCTGCACCTATTTGGCTAATTCTTTTATTGTTGTGTTTGTAATTGTCAGGACAAGGTTTATATGAAAAAGTTTCTTTGGAAATCAGTGGCGGGGCACGGGTTCTTCACGGGGGCGAAGTCGCGGGCGGGCCGCTAATAGTCTATACTAATACTATAAAGAGGAAAGATTTGATTGTTTGTTTGTTTGGATTGAATAGGCTCTAAAACTACTAGACCGATTGGAAAAATTCTTTCACCGTTGGGAAGCTTTCACTATCTCCGCGTGACATATGGCTATATAATGTTTTCAAAATTTCGTTACGGGGTATCTTCTTCATCTTCACTTCACAAATCCTTTTAAACTTAATGTTAAAGCTTGATGCGTGGGAAGTCGGATCGCTTTATTTAATTATATCAGAGACAATACAGCAACTTTTAATTGTATTTGTCAGGGCGGCGGGGGCGCGCGGCGTAGGGCGCCCGGCGTCGCACACGCAACTATTTTTAACACGGGGGGCCGCTCGCCCAAGCTCACCTTTCCATCTATTCCTGGCCATCTTATTTTTAAACTTTTGTCGAGATTACTTTCCTTCCGCTTATTAGTGGATGATTGAAACGCGTCGCAGGGGGCGCTTCACTCGAAATATACCACAGTGATATTTCCGGTGGGACGCGCCACGTGGCGATCATACGGCGCGCCTGTTTTTGTCATTACAATGTAGCGAGGGTGCTCCGCGGCTTCGCCATCTGAACCAAACTTTTATTTTAAAGCGATCCTACTTTTAGACGGCTTAGGGCAAATGGCATTTGTTGATTTTATTTCCACGCGGGGATGAATGAAATGTCTCCGTCGTTCGGCGTCGTACGTGACAAGAATTTAATTACAATGGGAATTAATGAAACCAGGAAGCAGATGGACGTTTCCTGTTGCCAGCAGGCGCACGTGAGGCCGCGGCCGCGCTGCCAACGCCGCGGCCAAAACATACTTTGGTGATACTCGTCTGTCAATGCAAGCGCCTTGAACGCTCCCACTTCTACTCGAACAATTAGGGTGAACATTTGGCCGAAAACTTAATTAGCTTTTTTTTCGTTAAAGCGTCAACGAAACGCACGATCTGACCCACCGTTTGATTTGCTCGCGATAGGAAACAATAAATATGTGAGATGACATCTCCGTATGACCGGATGTGTCGGGTGATCGGGTCCAATCAGGTCGCGGCGTGTAGGAGGCTCGAATGAATGAATGGAATGAATGGACGGCCCTTCGACGTGTCCTTGCGGCTATGAATGATTATCATCTGTGAATGGGCGTTGGTAGTCCTGCGTGTCACGTGTGCTGCTCGGATGCTACGAAATTACATGTTTGCTAGAAACAGGTTGCTGAGGTTGGTTTTATTTTATTAGTCGACTCGTGTTTTGTAATATTTTTTAAAATCCTTGTACGGAATAGGTACGTTGGTCGCATCCCGTTTTCTCCGAAAACATTAGCCGTTGTGGAGTTTCAAATATTTACAGCTTGTTTCATTTATTTCTATACTACATTAAGTATATCCACGTACAAAATAATATAATATCTTTGAAGGAACAATTTCCTGAAATCAAATCTCGGCGACAAAAAGCATTCAAATCATTAATATTCTCACCTTTTTTAAAGGGATACAACATTTTTTCATTTCGTAACACACAATCCATGCATCTTGTGTCTGTTAACGACTGAATGACTCCAGAAGTAATGTCACATGTCATTCTTATTACACACATCCGCCTTTCCCATGTGTTCCCCAGTATTTTATGTCTCAAATCCAAATAACCAACTTCATTTAATAGTACTTATGGTAACCTGAATGGTTCGTTAGGGAAAGAAAGCTGAATTTTTCACAAATTGGTACTTTTCGATCTGTTTGCATGTTGGTTTGTGATGAAAAGAGTCCTTCTATGGGGACGATGTTTCCCAATATTTCTGATGCTGTCAAAGAAAGAGAACACCTCATTGCTGAGTTTCTCAATACACTGTTATCCCCTTTAGTTCTACGAAAAGTAGTGATTTTAATCGGAGCTCAATAATTGTAGCTAATCTAAATAAAGTACTCGTATAGGGAATGTTGAACCTTTATGCTGTTGGATTCATCACCAGCCTTAAACGTCGTGGTGTTTTTGTGCTTCCTACATAAGGAGACTGGGCCTTACTTGATACACTAATCTAGACTAACGAAGAACTGGTGTAGATGTTCATTTTTAACTTCTCTTCTGAAAATCGCAAGCTATTGGCTCTACTTTGAGCGGCATTATCGCCCAGTGGTTTATAGAAGGCGAGAACCTTGCTTAGTGAGCTCTCAGGTGCTGGGGGAATTCTTGTGACTACATAGTTTTCTAGGAAGAACTTGCCAGTTCGATGGTGCCTCAGAGGTGCGGCAGAGTCGCCAAGCTCTTGCTAGATTCAAACAATGCTTGAAAAAAAGGTAGCTCTCGTTAACCCTTTAAGCGGTAACACCACTTCGACTTATTCCAAGGGAATGAAGTACAATTATGGCATCCAACATAATACAATAGTACCCTATAGATATACCAACAAGCCTACTCCTTTTTTGTGATTATTTAGGTAAAACTTTACTGCGTTAACAGCACAGTATTAATGTAATGTTTATAAAGGTATAAAGATTACTATTTAAAATTTCCTGTATTCAATAATTTGCAAAAATGGATGTCTTAGGAACTATGCAGCCAACAAGCTTGAAGTCGGGGAGACCTAATAGATATCTTCTAAGAAATATTAGCTTTGGTTAGGCGAACCCTGGAGATCACGGGTGGTTACGGGTGTTTATTTTGAAGAATTTGGAACCCATACAGTATTGAGTGTTATAATTTTTACTGTTTTAGAAATTTTCCCTCGTCTCCTTTTAAACAAGGTTAAGGGTACGACGTAGAACTGGTTAACCAACTGCTATGCGATTCTCTAAGTTAAAGCCGATTCTCTAAGGTAGCAGCGGCTGCCGCAGCGCTGAGAATTGACTCTATCTCTTTCATATTCATAGAATTGGAAAGAGACAGCAGATCACAGCCATGCGCGCAGCGTCTATGTGTCGCTTAGAGAATCGCATAGCTGTACCTTTAGGAACAACACTTTCTAGCTTTGCTAACGCTTCGTCGCTTAATCCAGTTACATCAGCTTAACCGTTACGAACTGAAGTCGACTGCATTATTCATTGCTTTACTTGATACCGATCTTTGCAAGTTAAACATTGTACTCTATTGCTTAAAATGACTAGTAGACTGTTAAGTGACTAGTAGAGTGACTTGACTGGAGAAAGAGAGGAAATAATAAAGAAGCACATCGGAAAAACCACCGCAGATTCGCATGCCCTCAAAACGGGTGATATTAGGCAAACAAGGTCCGGATGCATGGATCAGATAGAATGCGCCGTGAGCGTCCGACTGGTTTCTAACTCAATGTCGCTTGGAATGCAGCGGGGAGCGTGCGGGGCGGGCTGCGCGGGCGCATCGGCCGCTGTTGTCGCAAGTGGCCCGCGCACTTGTCGGCGCGTTTGACTGCAGCGCCCGCGCCGGAGATATTCGGCGCGGTAACGGGCCGCGGCCTTCCTGGAATTGGTTACCTGTCGCATTCCTGCGGCGGTCGTCGCTGCCCCCCCCCCCTCCATGCCTCCCTGCCCGCGCCCTCCACCGCTGCAGCGATGCATCGCTCTAATGTGAGCCGTTTACGCGATACAGTTTATACGCGAAAACAATATAACTAACGTCGATGGAGCGAATAGTCATACATGATTCTCCGTACAAACGTCGCTTGTTTAGAGAACTTTCCAAAAATGAACTTAAAAGCATCTACGTTGACAAATGCATTACTTTCCTTTTATTGTTGGTTAGCTTTCGTTAGATAAGCGGAATGGTCCCCATTCACCAGAATCTTAGTAATAAAAATATGAGTTTTGGTAGTTGGTGTGTAGTACAGGTTATTATTTAGAAGCTAGAATTGTAACCTTTTTCCAAAACGTTGTTAAAGCTCTACCTTCTCGACCATTGGCCAGCTTGGTGGGTTAAGATAGCTCGATCTCCCCATGTGCAAAGGCCTGAGCCCAGTAATCGAACGTTTACAGGCTGATTGTTTCCCAAACATGTATATTTAGAGTAGAAATAGGTACCCATATCCAACTTTTATTCATTTAACAAAAACTCAATGCGCAATTTTTAATAGTATAACATTAAACAATTCATAGATTGATAACCTCGGTGGGCCGCGTGCGCATGCGCACACGCGCGCGCTGCGTACACATACATACACCATGCAAACACGCACCCATACACACACACACACACACACACACACACACACGCACACGCACACACACGCACACGCACGCACACGCACACACACACACACACACACACACAAAGCGCGCCCGTTTCCCCATTTTCTGGATTATAATTTGTTACCAACGTCGCATTTTGATTCATTACCACGTTTTTAGCACATGCTTAATTAAATATTACACAAAAACTGGGACTTCTTGGGAAAGTGAAGATTAATGTTTTGCTGTTAAAGTTGATTTCCTACAATTACAGTTCAGTATTAATGTGAAATAATGGTGAATTGTTAATAGTTTAGTATTAACAAACGTGCTTCTATTGGCAAATGAAACGAAACGGTGCAATGTCACTTCACAAATGGTTCCAAGAAGTGCGCATCAGGTGTCAGTAAAGTTCCACCACTCTACTGCAACCTTAGGGTTAAGGAAAATGTTCCACCGCTCTACTGCAAGGAAAGAATTAAGGAAAGATCACTAATCATTCGTCATCATCATCCATCCAATACTCAGAATAATTATTATTCTGAGATCCAATATAAATAATTAATCAAAAAGCGCCAAAAAGACTTGACCACGTCAGGCAAAAATCATGATAAAAAAAAAGTAACCGCAAAGAGTTTTCTCACGCACACTATAACATTCGAATGTAGTTTTACCTACTTACAAACGCTACGTACCTACGTGTGAGAAAACGCACACTCGCGATTCAGAAGCTTTTCAAGGAAAACGTTTCAGTGATTAGCACACGCGGAAAACGGTGACGGCCTCTAGTGAAGCCATTGAGGTATTATAACTAGAGTCGACAACACGCATAAATTTTTCGCACACTGATTTTTTTCAAGCTCCACAATCACTGAGGCGTTAGCAGCTTATATTCCGCTGGTCAGTGCGCAAAAGCTAGCTTCGCTGTGTCGTCTCTAGTTTATAATACATCAGTGAAACGTAGATGGTGGTAAGTAGGTGTGATTTGGTTCGCTCGTGTGCCGCGCGGCGGCGGCGGCGGCGGGCGGCGCAAGGGGGGGCGTGCCCGCGAAGCACCCCGGCGGCCCCTGCGCCGGCCGATTAGGGAAATTGAGCGGTGCGCCTACCACGTACATTGTTCTAATTAAATATCATGTCGTTATAAGACTAAACTGTTCGGGAATTTAGCGAGCACTCTTTTGTTTTTGAAAAGTTAATATATTTTGGTACGAGACTAATGTACTCGTAAACATATTGTTGAATACTCTCTGCTAAGATACTATTATTGCTGCGCCTACCACGTACATTTTTCTAATTAAATATCGTGTCGTTACTCGCCTAAACTGCCCCCTTACTCTCGAAACCGATCGCTACTGGAACGGATTGGTATTGTGAATTTTCGTGTTTTTAATTTACGACACCAGCGCTAATTTGGATTTATATTGGGTGAACTAAATGGCATTGAGTTTTGGATTTTTTTTCACTCAATATCCACGCAATATGAATCCATACTAGCTCTGGTATCGTAACTTAGGAGTACGAAAATTCACAATACCAATTCGATCCAATAGCGATCGGTTTCAAGAGTAAGGGGGCTGTTTGGGATTCGTGCGAGCACTCTTTTGTTTTTGAAAAGTTTATATTTTTTGGTACGATGATAAGATGCTTGTATGTTGCTGCGGATGCCACGTAGATACTACGAGTATTGTAATTAAATGTCGTGTCCTTACCCAGCTAAACTGTTTAAGGCTTCGTATTTTTTTGTAGTTAGTGTGTTTATAGATGTAATGCTAAGGATTCGTACTTGTTTGTTGTTTTGTTCATGCTTTTTGGTTTAATGGAAGATATCAGTTTATCATCAATTTTAAACATGCCAACTCATATCTTTCCACATAAACAATTATTATAGCACAAGGGAGCTAGAGAAGATATTAATTACCTATTAATGTGTTTATTTTTGGGCTGCGTAAATACGACCACATTTCAGATTTTCGGCATCAACTCAAATGGCTTCCTATTCGGGAGCGCAGGAAAGTGAGAGTTGTTGGTTTCCTCCACAACATCATCCACAATCCACTTGCTCCGGAATACTTGAAGTCTAGGTTTCAGCTTCTGGGTGCCTCTCACCAACGTAATCTTCGCTCTTTCAGCAACCTCCTTCTTGAGACCCCAGCCCACCATTCTGGATTTGTATCCAACTCGTTTACCCTCACTGCAATACGACTCTGGAACGCCTTGCCCTTGCACATTAAAAAAGCTACCAGTAAAAATATGTTCAAGAGAGTGGTACGCGAGCACTTCTTTAAATCTCTGCATTAATTTCTTAGTCTGACATTATATAGTATTTTTTTTATATATATTATTGTAAGTAAGTTTATATATTATTATCTATTTCTATATTTATTTATTGTTTTATAAGTATTATATCTTAATCATGTATTATATATATATATAATATTCCATTTTTTTATTGTTTTTTGGTTTGTTGCATTCACGAGACTAAATCCTAATCCTAACTTATATTATGTGAAAGCGATTTTGTTTATCTCTGTTTCAGATAATGATGTATTTTGTTTTCGAGATAGATGGACCCTGAAGACGGTTTTAGGTTTCTTTTTTCCGCGAAAAATTAACGCTAGCAAAGCTCAATAAAAAACTAGTTTATTATAAAATATATTATAAGAAATAGGTACCTACTTACTTCAGGTCAGTAGATTTGAGTTCCATTTGAGGTAAATCGTGCTATTTTCAGATTCACATGCAAATGAGTTAATTACTATTACCTTTTTTCTAGACAAGTTCTATAATATCTTCCCAGTATTGATGCCGGCCTATGAGAACCCATCATAGCATGTAATTAAATCTCAGCACCACTGTAAGAACAAAAGACTTATTAGTAAATAAACTCTAGTATATAGGTCTCATTGTAAATAGTGTAATCATTCGATTCTAGCAATAAGTAGGTATATAAAGCGAGGTAGTTAGGTAAATGCCAATAAGAAGACGTAGGTATATCATTGATTACTATCATATTGTTATCATTGATGAATGAAAGGATTTCTTCTTTGTTTTACCTACCAACACGGTGATATATAACTTTCAACATATGTCTTACTTATCTCTTATCTTGCCACATTCAAATTTAATATTATTGGTTGATTTTTCTTTGATAATATATTATATCGCAACTCAGTACTTATATGCAAGATAGTATCCTTCAATCGACATAGTACAATTACTCATAGGTAGCTAAGTAGAATTATGTATTAGCATACCACATACTCGAGTATTTCATGGAACTGTGTTAGATGACGAAATCGTCAATTTGTGACGATTCATTAGCATCAGCTTGACGCGTTACGATCGTTATAAAAAAAACTACAAACCTACTAGGATTGCGAACAACTTTTACTTTATGTTTCATTAAAGTGGTTTATTTATAAATGATTTAACATAAATAATGTAAGGATCTCAGTTGTATTACTTACGATAACTTATTAAAATAAAAAATTTGCAATTCCAAAGAAAATAAAAGATTAGACTTTATAATTATTTTAGGATGATAAACGAAGCGAAAGACATGAGTCAGGATCATAGCAAATGGAATTCTGTAGTCTGCCTATATACCACTCCGGGAAACACCTCATTTACTTAATGAAGTGTATCATGCTAAAGAAAATTAACAAATTTTAAAAGGGTTAACGTATTTCGGTTTTCCATACAAACTTCCAAGTCGAAATTTTTTTTATAACCAATAAGCCAATTTTGTTGAAACTTTGCATGCTAAAGTAAAACACAGGGATCTAAATAGTTTGTTTAAAACATTTTTAAAAAAGTTTATTTAACTGAGTTATTGCGATTTTAAACTTTCTATAGTGGACTTTAAATCATAATAACTTAGCTAAATAAACGTTTTTAACGTAAACCCTCTTAAACTCCACACACAAACAAAACTCGAGCAGGGCGGGCATGTGGAGAGAAAACAGAGTTCGTACTACACCTATTGTGTGACTTTGACCATTTTGCTAGGAAAAAAGAGTCTCCTAGATCGGCTATCTAAAACCAGAAGATAGATTCTCCGCCCTCAAAGACATTGCCAAGCTCATGGCAGTAATTTTTAGTGTGGAGATAGAGTGATAGGATGGTGTTGTACAAAAGATCCCGATGGGTCGACTTGCTACTAGTGGTGTACAAGACTCGAGCTCTCCGAGTCATTTTACTTAAGGCTCGGAGTCGTTTACAAAGCTCGCGACGACTACGAGTTTACGTGAGCCTCGGAGCGTGACATTAGAGCTCGAGTCTTCTTCTGTGCTCGAGTCTTTTTCTGCGCTCGAGCCTTTTTCTGAGCTCAAGTCTTTCTTTTATCTCTAGTCTTTTGTTGTGATGAGTTATTTAATGTTTCAAGGTTAACATTTTAATACAAAACAATGTTAAGTGTGCTTAAAAAACAAATATTGTTTTTAAACATTAATAACACTGATTCAAATTGTAAATGAGAAATAAAATATGATTGATTAAAATAGTAGTTAATTATAATTCATTAGAAATCTTGCCTCGAGCCTTTGTTGAGGGTGAAGCTTCAAGTATTGTTCTAAAACTCGAGTTATTCTTGAAAGCTCGAGTTCATTTTAAGACTAGAGCTCTTTTAAAGGCTTGAGTTGTTACTCAGAAAGCTCGCGCTTAACTAGACTCGGGACTCCGAGCCTATCGAGCTCCCAGAGCCCTGCAAATCTGACACGAGTCTCCAAAATTAGAACTCAAAGAATCAAGGCTTGTACATCACTACTTGCTACTGCGAGAGGAGCCCGACTAAGATAAGATAAGATGTCCTTTCTGGGCATTGGGCCCGGTCTTCGGCTCTCCGCGTCCAGTTACTGCCAGCAGCCCTGCGCAGACCTTCGCTCCATTGATCGGGGGGCGTCGCACTCTGCGTTTGTCCAGTCGCGGTCACCACTCCAGGATATAACCAGCCTACTGCCACTTTAGCTTGTTAATTGTATGATGTAAAATTATTTTAATACATACATGCATACACATCTATCCTGATTCATACATACATACATGCAGAGACCATATAGCTTTCTATTTACTACGATCCACATATACGCATAACTAGGTACTATCTTCTTTTACTAGCGCCTTTGCCCTCGTTTTTAACGAAAAAAGAAGCCTATAACCGTCCCTCAGGCCTTATCTATCACTACACCAAAATTTGACAAAATCAGCTACGCGATTTAAACGTGAAAACAAACGAACAAACTTACTTTCGCAATTTACAATATTAGCTAGGATTAGGATAACAGGCGCCAATCGCATTACGCATTCCAAAAACCCTTGATATCAGCATTAAAATAATTCTAAACAACCGCGAAGAGTCAACAAGGAAAATATGATAGTTTCTATTGTTGTTGGATATCGAGGTGGCTAATATAAGTAATTTAATACTCTTTGCGGGCGTCAGCACTCGTAGGTATTAAACCTACGACTCTACGCTTGTGGACGATTAACGAGCTTATTGTATGGTGGTACGGTCTGTTTTGCAGTGCGAGAGTACTGTTTAAGTTGTACTTCGGTTACTCAGAAGTTGGTTCCACGTGCAATGCAAAAGTACTGGCCGGTGCATTTTCCTGCGGCCTGTGAGAAACAATTTGGTGTTTTTTCTTTCTAGGCGAATTCTTGTGCGGTGGTTTTGTTTTGAAGGAATTACGTTTTGAACTTTGTACGGTCAGCGTAAGATTGGTCAAAACATTAGTGTTGTCAAAAATGTTTTTACGTATATTAAATTAATCGTCCCATTCTTGGGCACAGCCTTTTCCACATGGACAGTACATGGGGAAAAGGGTCATAACCCACCACGGTGATGCCCAAAGCGTGTTTTGAGTTTTAATTGATTGAATCCAAAAATGACGATAGTGTTTGTCCCGAGCACTAGGTACCTACATCAATGTCAGTTTTTTACCTACAGATAAGAATGCAATCCGTACACATACATAACACCAGTTCAGGCGAGACAAAACCGTCTAAATAGGTAGGCCAATCAATTTAAAAGTTAGTGTTAAGTTCAAAATCGGTTGCAGAAATTTAAACTCAATTAATAAGTACTTTGAATCGTCTAAATTTTTTACCTATCCACTCATTCAGAACGTCATTTTTTCACGGGTGCAAGAAACCACATCGCACAGAAGCAACGGGTGGCGGTGATTGCTCTACATCATGACCCGCCTGCTCGCTTGCCTACATCTTATTTTTAAAAAAAATTGGTTGTCTGTCAAATCCATTATCCGTACATCCTGTATAATATCCCACTTCTAGGCAAAGGCCCCCACCATGGAAATCAAGTAATCGCTACAAATTGAGTATTGACTTAAATGTTACTAAATTAAACCAAATGTTCATTCATACTACTTACAAGTTTGCTGCGCGGACCGTACGTCGTTTATCGGCGCATGCGACACACGTGTGCCTATTTCCGCCCTTCCAGCGCCCAAGGACAGCAATAAAGGCCCTAATTACCACTCGCCCGTTCCACAATTAACATGTCCCAAATCGCCATAGGATCTAATAACTTATTTGGGCGTAATGCGGAAAACTGTCAAGATTAGGCCAGTAATTGTCTTAGTTAAGGTGGTGAGGCAGTAGAGCCTGAATTTTTACAAGTTAATTTATTTATTTATTTCTGTGTAAACACCATTTACATTAAATAGTAAAAATATACAAAATATAAACACAAAATAAAGAAAAAGTGAAATACAGAACAATGACAGATAAAAGAAAAATTTAGCAGCCATTAACAGCATTGAATTGCGTTAGTAGTGGGACAAATCTCTGGATATCTTCATTTTTTTAATCTGGCCCATATTAACTGACGTTTCATCGATATTGTTTGTGATTAACGTTGATGAATAATGAAAAAAATGGTATTTCCCCACGTACCATTGAATAACAGTTGAAAATTCGGACATTCTAACGTATCATACGGAATTCTGGAGAGAATTTGAAGTCATGTTGCACTGTTTACTTTCATGTGTAAATATTAAATTATAAAACAGTAGGGGTCTGCACATTAGCCAGTGTCAAAGTTTTTTGGTTATTATTAAATAATAATAAATTAATAATGAAATGAGTGATAATACTTATAAATGTTTTCTTCACTAAACCTCTTTAATTTCAGTTAGAATGTGCAACTTTATTGAGAATTCACTAGAATTTGTAAAATGTCGTTACACACCCCTGCTGCCAAACCTTTAACAATTTAAAATAAACTATTCAAACCACTCTGTGTCCTAACGCCAAAGCTTTATAGTACACAATACAAAGGCATGTGCCCGCGCACGTTTGGGGTTACTGACCTTCCAGCCCCTGAGTGTATCCTTAAAAATATTTTTACGAGATTAGTAGGTACCTACGTATACGCTTAAACAACACATTTTAATTTTATTTGTATAAATTATTATTTTATGGTCTCAATAAAATATTTATGAACGTCTGTTGGTTGTTGCAGGCAATTGATTTTATTGTTTTAATTATATATTTAACAATTTTATTGTAATAATTACTAGTTTATCCACCACTGCGCGTTGGGCCGGCGTGGTGGGTCCATATGGAAAGACCTGAAGCCCACCAGTGGGACGATTATAGGTTGACGATGATAAATTAGCTTACTAATTCAATATTTAGTTGTTAATCGTTTTTACACATTGCACAATAGTAAATTGATTGCTTGTCGGTCACCCGGTTCTGTCATGGCGCTTTAGAATAATATGCTCCTACTTTGTAATGATTTTATAAAATGTAAATCAGCAGTTTCACTTCTGAACACTTAAACTTGTGTTTATTGTAATTAGAACTGTTTCGCTAACTTAGCTGCTATGAGCTACGCAACTGCTTAATGTGTGCTTTTACCTCATAAAAATTAAATTCGCCTAAATGGCAGTAGTATTTTTTGAGACATAGTGCCGTGTCGTATAGCAACTAACTAAAAGAATATTTTATTTTATTCAATTTGGGGAGCTTACAGCATCATTTACAAAGAGACATAACATATAGTAACTTAGGTACAAGCTAAATAACAAGCTTCCGCATCGCCCCGCATATTACCAACATCTCTTTGCCTTTGGTGTTGTAAAAGACGACTAACGGTATAAAGAATGCAAATATCCAACAGCATAGAGCGGCGATAGACTCACCACCTATCACGCTGAGCACATGTGCAGTTGTAATGTGGTGAAAGTAGACTATGGCAGTGGACTGCTTCTGCGGTCCTGATTGACTAGTCTCTGAGTAACCCTAGTCTGAATCAATGTATGGAGCAAAGAGCGGCGATGGGCTCACCACGTCACGCTGAACACATGTGCAGTTGTAATGTGGTGAAAGTAGACTATGGCAGTGGAATGCTTCTACGGTCCTGATTGCCTAGTCTCTGAGTAACCCTTTAGGGTAATAGTCTGAATCAATGTATGGAGCCAAGAGCGGCGATGAGCTCACCACGCCACGCTGAACACATGTGCAGTTGTAATGTGGTGAAAGTGGACTATGGCAGTGGACTGCGGTCTTCATTGCCTAGTCTCTGGCTAACTCTTTGGGGTAATAGTCTGAATCAATGTTTGGATGAATGTATGTTTTGTATATATGTAGGAGTACCTTATCAATACACATTTCAGCTGTGGCGGGTGCAAGGGCCGCAGCTTGCACCTTATTCCAGGAAATTGGGAATTCGCCACGGGTTAGATAACAATTTCACACACCATGTTAGTTTAGAATGTTAATAAGACCTAAATGCATTATTCATTTAAGATTCAATGCAATTTATTTAATTTAGGCTAAACGTTTAGAATAATTCTGCACCGGTTTGTAAGTATATACTGGCATGAAACTCTGCAAAGGCATTTCTTTTTTTCCTTTACTTTACAGGGTCAAATGAAAATTGGAAAATGCCCTCCCTATTATTATACTTAGAACGACTCTTTCCAGTACAAAAATTACAACATTAAGGCGGGTCTCCTTTGACACTGTTTTGTGTTTTCTAACACCTAACATCAAACATCTAACAATATATTATTTTGTTAGATGTTTGATGTTAGGTGTTAGAAGACACAAAACAGTGTCGCAGGAGACACGCCTTTATTACTTATATAGATAAAATGTAAATTCCGTGGTGATTTATTAAAACATTACCTAAAGAGTTGTACATACATACATACATACGAGTATAATCACGACTATTATCCCCGAAGGGTTAGTCAGAGACTAGGCAATGAGAACCGCAAAAGCATAGTCCTCGGCCTTAGTCCACTTTTCACCAAATACCGACTGCACATGTGCTTTGCGTGACAGGGTGAGCCCATCGCCGCTCTAAGCTGGTGAATGTACGTGCAGTCTTTAGTCCGTTAGTCGCTTTTTACGACACCCAAGGGAAGAGAGGGGGTGGTAAGTAGTATTCTTTCTCCACTACGCTGACACGGTTAAAAAGGTATGTGGATTTTGTTAAAGAAACAAAATTCAAATATTTAACATTACTTAAGTATGTTTTTTATGTCTATTTTATTTCTTTTTTGTTTCCCGGAGGGTCTGATGCCAAAGATTTTTCTGTTAGACTTGTTTTTCTTACTAATTTTCATGTTGTTAGTGTAGATATTCAACTGGTTTATTCACTTTGACTAAGAAGTATTCCAACACTTTTCTATAAAAAAAACAAATGGTTTTGTACTCGCTACGATAACGGACACTTTATGATAACAAAATAAACAATGGGTAACATAAAAAAATTAAGGAATTGGCCAATCAGGGCAAATGCAAAAAAGTTTTTAAGTTTTAGATGATAGGATTTTGCTATCGGTAAATACTTAGTTTTTATTAAATGTTGGTATGCTATGAAAATAGTACCTACTTACCTCTACTCAAGCGATTCTGTAAGTATTTTTTTTCATTTAAGTGCTATGCGATGAGCTTAATTTAGATTATTTTGGAGGATACATTTTCTAAAACATACTACAAAACAGTATCTCATATCATTCTCTGTAGGTACCCATGTTTAAAATTCCATAAAAGTAGGTACCTTTACTTAATATTTTTTTGTTAATAGGAAATAAAATATTGAAGCAGGTCTGCTGTTTTGTCTGTCAAGTTATTTTTATTAATATTATCTAATAATATGGCATAATAGGAGGTATATCTACTGCATATAAAACAGTATCAATTCTGGTGTCTAAATTAAAATCAACTAGGTATGACTAGGTATTTAATATCTAGAAGCGTTGTGGTATTCATCATGAATTTATAGGTACTCAAAATCCTTTTTTTTTCTTAACATTTAGCACTAAATTAAATGCTATGAAGCTACGGGGACCTTTTTTTAAAATATTTGTTTCTCATTCCTTTCTCTTCTAAAGTTTTAAGTGAAGTATTGTCTAAAAAGAACTCATCGACCTCTTTGACCACCAAAGGACGGAATCATTTCATACCTTATTCGTTCAAGATCGGCAGGCCTGCGCGCAGCCGCCCAACACCTTAACGTGTCTTTTCAGTGTAACAATATACTCGCGCATGAAAATATAAACTTTTATACAACTTTCTATCAAAATATAATGGCAGCGACATTTTCAGTTCCAATGTGTGCACTTCGCGTCCATCCGAACCGCAGTGCTGACGTCAGAGTGTCGGCGTCGCCGGAAAATTTCTTGCAATTTTCCTCAAAAGGCGTTCTTGAATTCGGGACTTTTGGTCTTGTTAAGTTGTCGGGGGCCCCTGCGCCTGTGTGCGGGGCACAAAAGTCACCAGCTGCGGGGTTGTTTTTTTTGTCAGGGAGGTGCGAACGCGAGGGCTGCGCTTGGGCGGGCCCCTGCCACAAGCCGTTACGTGCCAAACCAGCGGAATCATTTCAACTTTTATCACTTTAAAAAGTTCCTTTAAGAGTCCCAAAATGGAACAATCAATAAAATTTAAAAAAATAAAAACCCTTTTCTAAAAAACACCCCTTGTAAAATTTCCGAGCGAAAATACAAATTTCTCGCAAGTTCACGTTTTTTTTTTAATTCTAACGTTGCTAATCAGGGAGCGCATACGCAAATTCATCTGAATAGTACAAAAAAAACAAAAGAAAGTTCCGGGAAGCTCACAAAAACCGGGCGTTCTAAACAGGTGCGAATGCTTTTGTTGTTTTTTGTTTGCGGTGTGCATTGGCGCGGAGGTTTCGGTGTTAAAAGTGGCCAGTGCGAGGGTGGTGTGCAGGGTAGTTCGTGTTATTTGAGTCAGTCGGGCCGCGGCCGGGGTGGCGGCCGCGCGGGCGCAGGGCGCGGGCGGCGCGCGCGGCGGATTGGCGCGCGCCGCTGTGTGCGTGCCCCCGCCGGCCCCCGGCATACCTACCGCGCCCGCGCCGCGACCACGCACACTGCCACTGATACTTTAGTAAAACAGCCCCGATGTTGGGTTAATTAATTGTTTTAATCGATTTCAGATCGACCTTTTTAGATTATGAAAAATAAAAAAAACAAAGTAAATATTTTTTTTAATAATTTTATTTTTTTGTGTTTTTTTACCACTTATTTAATTGTATTGACTTTAATTGAATATAAATTATTTTCGTATTTTTAATAACTTTAACCTAACAAATTAAAATATCTGCTTACATTATAATACCTAATTATTGTCATATAATTCAACTTGATAAAAATAGAAAATACTCGTATTACTTGACATCATCGAAGAGTTCCAAAGTATTGTAAGTATTTGTAGTAAGTGACTAAGTTGACACTTAAAAGCTTAGATAACTATTCTTATAAAGGTGGTGCAGCATTATATAAAAAAGCGATTTAAATTAATACCTACTAACGAAAATTATTTAATTTTGTTACATTACCATTATATGATAGATCACATTTTTATCATGAAATAATTCTCTTTGGAGTAAATATTCTTCCATGGTAATTTTGTTCAATTATTTGTCAGTAGTTAATTAATAAATATTGCTCTGTTATTGCTCAGGGTTTAGTTTTAAAAATATGTATTTCTCTATGTAGAACATTATAATACTTATCTTATGCGATATGTGTACAAAAAAGGCGGCGAAGTGCATTATTTAAAAAACTTCTTTTATTGTCTGTGTTAGTTTAAATAAGGACTGCAGTCCATCACCATTATTATATATTAATATTCTACAAAACAAATTTAAAAGAAAATAACATTTCTGCAGACATGACATGACGCTTACGTTCCGCCGAGAATTCTTTTTAAATTCTCTCAAGAAGTACGTAAGTTCTCAGTAAAGTCACACATCTTTGGGCATAACATTTGCTAATATTACCTATCACTAATTATCATATACTTTATGCAAAGAAAATATTCAATACTAGTAGCGGTGAAAGAATACTACCACCCCCCATTTTCCCTTGGGTGTCGTAAAAGGCGACTAACGGACTAAAGACTGCACATACATCCATCAGCATAGAGCGAAATGGGCTCACCACCTGTCACGCGGACCACACGTGCAGTCGCTATTTGGTGAAAAGTGGACTATGGCCACAGAATAACTAATAGTAAGTACACCGTCTATGGCAGAGAGGGCTGCTTTGGCGGTCCTTATAGTCTCTGACTAACCCTTCGGGGATAATAGTCGTGATTAATTGTATGTATTTTACTTTACACTTAAAATGTGGTGACCGCACCAAGCCATTATTTATGAAAAAATAATGTTCAGAAAAGCCAACCCTCCCAATTGTGAGATTGTTAGTTCGATTAACGTAGTCGAGGGCTAACGGGAGGCTAAATTGAGTCATTGTGCGTCGATTTGAATCTAATTTCATGTTTGGTTAACTTGCATGCTCGTTCGGATTACACGATCATTGTCTTGATTTACCCATAGTTGAGTTGCTGAGCTTTCATGTGTGCTCTAAAGATAATGTGTATTCGATTTGTAAAGAGATTAGGATTTAGGATTTTTAAATGATTGAAGTACCGGTAGTTCACTTTTCACCATTGAAAATGGTTTTCAGCTATGCAAATCGCCTGAGACGTATTTTTGGCCATAGCTCCGAGGATTTTGGAAGGATTAAGATGGTAATAGTACCAAGAGTCGAAGAACTTATTGAAACACGTGTGAGCGTTTAAATTTTGAAAATAGGCCAGTAACTTTTTTAGAAATTTTGAAAATATCGGGTTTTTTGGAGAATGTTTGGTTACTAAAATGTTAATATTTCGGTAAAAAAAGAGACTTGAGAAAAAAATAAATAATGGTTCTAGTAGGGTATTAGTTTATCTACAAAATAGCGTAAAAAATTTGAAAATCAGTTAAAAATTGTGACCTGTAGGTGGTCCCTTTAGATTTGGAATTGTAGAAAAACGGATATTTCCGTATTTAAAACTGGCGTAGCTTCTATGATTATTGACCGATCGTCATGGAAATGGTGTTAAAAGATGCGGACGCAGACGAAAAGAGCATTCAAGTTGGAATTACAAAAATCTCTTTTTCTTGTACAATACAATAAAATGTTATTCTCTGTGTTGTGCAGTGTTATAATTCGACTTGAAAGTAATGTAGTTGTGTAATTTTATTGAAGTATATCTGAATAAAAATTTCTTATTATTCAACTTATAATGGGTTAATCAAAATAAAATATTTTTTTTCCTTAGTTATGGGTTTCATCTTTACATATTTGTTAAAAACCAAGTTCTTTTCTATTTGCCATAGGTACCTAAGCTGCAAACAAACTGTTTCACAAGTTTGGTAAGATTTGTTTATAAAAGAAATAGTAAAATAAAAAAAAAGAATACCTACCTACCTATAATAAAATATATATTATACCTATACCTATAATAAAATAATTTACATTTTGGAAAAAAAGATCGTGGTCGGGGGAAAAGTAACCTTAATATTGATGATGGCAAATTTTACTGAAAGGAAACATTTCTTTATTTTCAAAAATACTTAAAACTGCATTAAAGATTTTTGAAAAATCACCTGCTTGAGCCAGGAATCGAACCGGTGAATTGTGAAAAAAAACACCTGTATTTTATGATACCAACCGAAAGAGTCATTCATAAGGATCAATTTATTTTAAACAACATAGTATCTTAAATTAAAGAAAGACCTAGAAAAATATATTTTTTATTGTAAAGCTTATTCACTATCTAAAGAAAATGGGTCTCATTTTGAGCAATTCATAAGTTAAGTCAACTATTTTAAGTTAAGTCTTCTGGAACAGGCAGTGATGCTTAAAAGAAGACTCCGTCAACTAGAGTTAAGCAATGCAAATGTATGTACAAATAAATTATTTTCATTTTCTTTAGATAGTAAGTAAGCTTTACAATATAATAAATATTGATCTTTCTTTAATTTAAGATACAACGTTTTTTAAACAAAATTGATCCTTATGAATGACTCTTTCCGTTGGTATCTTAAAATATGTGGTTTTTTTTCACATTTCACCAGTTCGATTCCAGGCTCAAGCAGGTGATTTTTCAAAAACCTTTAAATTCAGTTTTATTATTTTGAAAATAAAGGAATGTTTCCTTTCAGTAAAATTTGTCATCGTCAATATTAAGGGTACTTTTCCTCCAACCACGGTCTTTTCTCCCATACTGCTGTGCAAAGGCCTGAAATAAAGTCTTCGCTAAAATTTTTCGCAGGAAACACTACATTTCCAATTGTGGGTTAGTTAGTGATCACAAAACCGGGCTAAGCATCAAACTGTCCAAAACACACTTTCCCTGACCTGGGAATTGGACCCTAAAAAAAACTCACTTATCATTATCATCATATTTAAAAATTTGGCTACCTTTACACATAAAGTGACTTCGGTTTAGATGCACCAGGTTACTGGTATTTGTAACCTTTTTTTTCTCACTCATTTATAATTTACTCGTATTTGAATATCGGGACCCGGATATTGGGCCACTCAGCCACCAAAGCGATCCGACTAACTAAAAAGTCACTTAATTTTAATGTTGCAAAACTATTCATAAATCGAGTACGGTTTGAATGCACCATATTTTTATGTTGTTGTTTGTTTTTATTTGTATACCTACTGGTATTTGTAACCTTTATTTTCTAACTCATTTATTTTAACTCGTATTTTTGCAATAAAAAAAACATTAAATACATGGCAACATAATTCGCGGTCGAACTCCTTTCGGCACGAGGGACTCCTCTGATTTGCTCGCGTCACGCGGGCAGCTGCGCACACAGCGGCGCTTGCGCAGGTGCTGCTACGTCATCACGTAATTCAATTATTGTAATCGATTAATTTCAAACCGTCTGTCTGGCGGTCCGCTTCTTTTTGGAGCGCAGAACTGGGCCCCAACCTCGATGGACGTAACTGGAGCAATCCTTGGCCACTTTGCCAGAGCAAGGTTCGGATTTGCTGCGACGTAGATTCTCGTATGTTATGCGCGCGACTGACTGTGTGGCAAGCATTTATTTTTTTTGTAATTTTTTTCGACTGATGTTGTTATTTAAACGTTTGTTATTATACGAGTAGTATTTTTCTTTTGTATCTGCTACTTTTGTAGTCTTGAAAATAGGTTAATTTACTAAAGAATAATATTTTACAAAAAAAATACATGTTTCGAGCTACTGAAACGTGTGTGCTGTTGAACTACTAACTTGTAAGACAAAAATTGAATAATATATTATAATAATAAACAATCGGCGTACGCGTCGAATTTATGTTACTTCACAATGTAACGCAACTATTTATAAAGTCGTTACGACAGCTTAAACAATCGTTTAATTGCATAATGTATTTGTGTGTTTGGATTATTGTACTTTTTATCTGGCGACAGGTTAATGGGACACATTTAATCTCGCAGTTGTTTCGTTTCCTTAATGTTTATTCACGATAAAATAAAAATAACTCAAATGTTTCGTTAGTACGATCCGATTGAAAATGTAATGAAATATCTGCGTTATTTTACGTGTACTGCATTTCGAACCCTTTGCAACAGTCGCCTCTGAGAACATTTTGTAGATCTGTCCCAATTAATCAAGTAATTCCAATGTGTAGCTAACTAAAAAACATCTATGTAATTTTACCATTGAAAATGTTTATCAGATGCAAATCGCCTAAGACGTATTTTTAGCCTTATCTCCGAGGATTTTGGGAGGATCGAGATGGGAATAGTACCAAGAGTTGAGGAATTTAACGAGACACCTGTGAACGTTTGAGTTTTGAAAATCGACTGGTAACTTTTTTGGAACTTGAAAAATGTAGAAAAAGTCTGGTTTTTGGGGGTGTTTGTTTACTAAATTGTAAATATTTCGGAAAAAAAACAGACTTAAGAAAAAATAAAAAAGACGTCTTCGGGTATTAGTTTAGCAACAAAATGGCAAAAAAAAATTGAAATCAGTTAATAACTGTGACCTGTAGGTGGTCCCTTTATATTTGGAATTGTAGAAAAACGGGTATATCCGTATATAAAAGAGATGTAGCGAAGAGAGGTGTTAAAAGATGCGGATGCAGACAAGAAGTGCATTCGAGTTGGAATGTCGAAAAACTAAATGAATTTCACTTAGGTTGTAATAGAAAAGAAAATGTTATTCTCTGTGTTGTACAGTGTTATACTTACATCCGTATGTTATAATTGGACTTCTAAGTAATGTAGTTGTGTAATTTTAGGGAAGTATATCTCAATAAAAATTTCTTATTATTCAACTTGTAATGTGTAATTCAAAATAAAATCTTTTTTTCCGTAAATTTTTGTATTCATTTTTAATGCTCTGATTCTTGTGGTGACTGCAAAATCTGTGAATTTTTTAATAGTAATTGTCAATTAGAAATTAATTATATTTCATCTTTTTCAGATGGACAAGACTAAAACCCAAACTCGCCACAAGTCGCCCAAAGGTAATTTATTATTTATAACTTTTATATACCCACCAACCCGCACTGGGCCATCATGGTGGGTTATGGGAAGGTCCACCCAGCAGTGGGATGTTTATAATTCGATGATGTTAATGTTGAACTTGAATATAACCATCTTTGGATCTTGGATCCTTACTCAATTTAGAGACGCACAAACGAAAGCATTAAAGACTTGTATATTATTTAAGTAACTTTAAATTTACATCAGGGGCCCTACTGTCGCCTCTTAGAGCAATATTACTTTAATCTTACTATTCAAAATTTGTATTAGAATTTGAAAAGTAAGATTAAAGTAATTCTGCTTTAAGAGTAGATCGTAGTGCCCCAAAATTGTTCTAGGTAAGGAAAAAATACATATTACTTATAGGTAAGTACTATGTAGTACCCACATCGACCCATGTCCTTGCGGTGCGCAAATAAGACAGTTTATCATAGAACATTCTTTTAAAGTGCCTATATCCGGGAGCGGAACTGTCGAAGTGCGCGGCGAGTCATCGGCCGCCCTTATCATGTTTGTGTGCACGCCAAGACGCGAGATAAAGCGAAAAACACATTTCGGTGAGCGAACCGACTGACCGGCCAGCTCCGGTTACCTATTTAGAAAATAGGCAGTGATCTATCTATACGTGCTCACGGGGCCCACTATCCTGACACCTTTAGTCTCAGGATGGTTCTGATTCGGCGTCGCAGGGACGTCGGCATAAATATATACATACGTATTATCCCCAAAGGATTAGTCATGAGACTAGGCAATGAGGACCGCAGAAGCTGTCCTCTGCCATAGTCCAAGTTTCACCACACTACAACTGCACATGTGCTCAGCGTGATAGGTGGTGAGTCCATCGCCGTTCTATGCTGTTGGATATATGTGCAGTCTTTATTTCGTTAGTTGCCTTTTAGGACACCCAAGGGAAGGGAGGGTTTGGTAGTATTCTGTTAGACACTACACACACTGCTAAAAAATCGAGAAAATAGGCAGTGATCTATACTTCTCGGGGCCACTATCATGAGACGCTAGTCTTATGAGTACTGAATGAAAAATGCGCTTCGGCGGGTTCTAATTCGGCGTCAGGCCGTATGTAGTTGGTCTCTTGTGTGACAGGGGCGTCTGACTTGCATAATCTGACGGTTGGTTGAGGGTGTCGGTTCGAACTTAGTGAAATGTGGAGAGAATAAAATTGTAAATTATTTGTTAACGCGCTTCGGCGGGTTCTAGTTCGGCGTCAGGATCTAACGTAGTTGGTCTCCTGCGCGAGTTTGGTTTAACAGGCGCAGGGACGTCTGGCACTACATGCATAACCTGACGGTTGGTCCTGGGTGCCAGTACTGCCAGTAGAAATAAACTTAGTGGAATGAGGTGAGGGATTGACCGCGTCACAGCTCTGGTTACCTATCTGTAAAATAGTCTGAGATACACAATGCATTAAAAATAAGTGTGTGCAGGGTTAATTCCGCTCACTCACTAGTCTATCAAGCTTGGAAGCACCGCCTTCCCGACCGCAAATGTATGCACATGAAAAAGGAGCAATGGATGCTAATAAAACATGCAAACCTAAAACATTCAAACCCCGATTTTTATTGCATTTTTGTATGTCATGGATTTCGGTTTCTCCTGATTGCATTTATTAAATAAAGTGAAAACTAAGACGTGATCATGCGCCACTCTCCTGAGACTATACTAGGGCCAAATTCGATGTACAATTTACATTAGTTTAAGTAAACATCCTAAGTAGTTAGTATTAGTGATAAGTAAGTACACAATGTTGATGATAAGTATTTGGTATCCATTATACACTGTTCAAAACGAAATAGAAGAAGCAGCAGTTCATTAGAACGCTAACCTTCGCTCCTATCAGGGGACTTACCACAGAACAGTTGTCATTAACATCAACTCTTAAAGTAGTAGTTATACTTTAATCTTACCATGCAAATCCCCATACGAATTTAGCATAGTAACATTAAAGTAATACTGCTCAAAGAAGTGACAGCACCCTGGTGACCCAAACTAAGTTCCGGTTGGAACGAGAACAGGAACAACAGTGGCAAATTCCCGGTAGCGAGGCAGAAATAGCGGTCGCCGATAACAGAGGTTAAATAGACTGACTCCACATGACACAAATTGATTTTTTTTATCATCACACAAAAGTGTGACGAAATCGACGAAGCCAGTTTCTCAACCTTCTTATCTGAGACGTTAACGAGCTGAGATGGGCCGGTGCTTGCGTCAATGCTTTGGTCAAAAGTCCCTTCCGGCTGGTCAGGGTGCATAGTGCGTCTTTATTTATATAATTAGTTTTATTCGACAATATCATCATCAGAACTCTGGTATATAAGCAAAACAAGATAAATAAGTTCTTCATTTTAGATGATATATACTAAAACATGTAACAAATAAAAAATAGATAAAGTGTTGACTAGAAAAAAAACAACCAGTCTCAGGAAAGCTCGAATGAGATTTGCATTGCCGCCGGTCCACTGCTCTAACCGCTAAGCAACCGAGATCTCTGATGACTCGTTGAATTTTTTCTAGTAGTTTGTGATTTACGTTGCAAGCCACCACATAAAACATTCACCCAACAACACTGTTGCCGCTCAATATTGTTGGATGTATGTGCAGTCTTCAGTTCCGTAGAAGCCTTTTACGATACCCAAGGGAAGAGATTGGTTGGTCCTACGAGTATTCTTTAAATAATAAAAGGCAACCACCCAGCTCAGCAACAGCGGAACGAACGAACGAAGCACTCACTCGTGGAAATTTTCTGACACAAAAATTGGCGCAAATGTCAACGTCAAATTTGACAGAATCGAGCATAGACTATGCAATATTTTGCGATCACGATGCATAAAATATACCACAGAACCGAAATAATCAAACTTGTTCATACTAAAGTAGTCTATGAAAACACGGTACAAAGTCAAGTGTGTTTTTGTAGGTGCGGTCTCATGCGACCGCTTGGGGGCTGAGGGATTAACCGTCCTGTAGGTAGCATGTGCAACACGACAAAATTTTCTCGACCCGTTTTCTCGTGTTATGTCTATCTATACACGATATGTCAAAAATAGACATAATAGTAGTTTTTGCTTGTCTGTCGTATTTTTGTCTACAAACCCTAACATGCAATATAATTTTATCGAGTTTTGACAACTGTAGGTAACCGAAATAGATTGTCGTTCCCGCCATTAAAGGAAGAGAGAATATCGTCCGTGACATAACTCGTGTTGCGCATGCTAGGCCGGCTGGTCTGGGTCCTGGGTTCTGGTTCCTGGGTCCTCTTGGGTCCTACGCCACCTCCTGCCGGTTATCCGCGTGGAGTCAGCTTAGGTCCTTCCCGAAAACCCCTTAGTAGATCCCCTGCCATCATCATCATCATCAACCTATAAACGTCCCACTGCTGGGCACAGGCCTCCCACGTGGACAATAGCACGTGGGGATGTTGGGCCATAACCCACCACACTGGCCCAATGCGGGTTGGTGGGTTACCTGCCATACAAAATGTTTTAAAATTCGTAGCTATTTATATCTAATCTATCTATTTATAATAACCGTGTCGCGTAGCGGTGAAAGAATAAATAAATAATAATAAATAAATAATAATAAATCTTTCCTACAATCACCAATTATCTAGCCCAAGAGAAGCTTCGAAGAAACTCGTTAAATGGTTACTAGACAACGGATAAACATACTTAAAATACTTAAATACATACTTATTATACATAGAAAACACCCAGACCCGAGACAATTTAGAAAACAATGATTTCTAAATTGACCCGACCGGGGTTCGAACCCGGGACCTCAGAGATGGCGACACCATGAAAACCGGTGTGCAAACCACTCGACCAAGGAGGTCGTCAAAGAATACTACCACCCCCTCTCTGCCTTTGGGTGTCGTAAAAGGCGACTAACGGACTATAAAGACTGCACATACATCCAACAGCATAGAGCGGCGATGGACTCACTGCCTGCCACGCTGAGCACATGTACAGTCCCTATTTGGTGAAAAGTGGACTATGGTAGAGGACTGCTTTTGCCAGTGACGACCCGTCCACCCACTGGAGTTTCCCACTGGTGGGTGGACGGGTAATTCACGATTACCCCTCCACCCACTACGCTAGTGTGAACCGAATTAAGTACGTCAGTAATCGATAAATTAAAAAATTCTATAAATTGTAATAAATTAAAACATTTATTTTTCTTTCATTTTCTTAAAAAAACTAACAAATTTTTAAATTAATCAATTGCTCGACGTACTTAATTCGGTTTTAAAAATTCTATAAATTCTAATAATCTGAAACATTTATTTTTTTACAATTTATTAAAAAAAAACTAACTAATTATTTAATTAATCGATTGCTTGACGTACTTCGTTCGGTTCACACAGCGTAGTGGATGGAGGGGTAATCGTGAATTACCCGTCCACCCACCAGTGGTAAACTCCAGTGGGTGGACGGGTCGTCACTGGCTTTTGCTGTCCTATTACCTAGTCTCTGACTAACCCTTTGGGGATAATAGTCGAGATTATATGTACTTACATGTACATATTAATGCATGTTTTTATATCACTAGGATATCAAAGCTCATTCTAGCGATTCGATATCTTTAACTCAGTCTTAGCTCGAAGTGCCTAAAATGTGCGGAAAAGAGATAAGTAATCAATAGGGTAACAATTTAGTTGTAAGAGGCTAAACCTTATTCGAAAGGTTACTAAAATGATGAGGTAACACAATCTACAGGAAAACAGTGTTGAACCGTGAAAACCTTTTGAATAGGATAAAGTTTAAAAAGGGGTTTTCCGGTCCTTACCTATCCATAGGGATATTCCCGGAGGTGATTATAATGTTTTGCAATGTCAATCATCGCATATACTTAAATAATGGTCGTTAAATAAAAGGAAAACATGAGCATGTATATCATGTGTTATGATAAGAGGCTACATCTATACTAAAATTATGAAGAGGTGAAGTTTGTACGTCAGGTAAACTCTTAAACTACTTTTAATTGAATTTTAAAAATTCTTTCATTACTACGTAGGATGGACTATCAGGGTGACATTGATAGACTGTATTTATTAAACTGTTTAAAAGCGGAACCATCACTGGATAATTGTGTTCAGTTTACGTTAGGAAAATCGTTGAATGACAGGTGGCATTTGTCTCTTTCTATTCTTGCAATCCATTTTGCATCCTTTGTTTAATGTTATAATAAGACTCTAATAGCGCTTCTTCAACAGGTATAGAAGACACCTTATTTCATTACTTTAATCATTATTATTTTAAGTCATTTTGAATTAGAAAACTTTTCAGCCAAAATATCTATAGAAAGACCTTAACACCTAACAAACAAAATAGCGGAACATCATCAATCAAGAAGTCTTCGTGCTGTTTCAGTAGGGTTTCGGACAAAACTCTTAAGGGGATCGGGGTTCGGGGGGAATGTCATCGTCCATTACCTGAGGACTTAGATTTCAAGCCCTTACAGCCACATCCCGCCATTCCTAAATCAAATAATAGAATTATTACAAGAAAAAGAATTACTTACCTATCACAAAGTATTAACCAACACCAACATGGTTCAACACATGTGTACATTGCGGAAAATAGCCAGCGGTACTCAACCGTCTGGTGCTCAAGTCGTATTTATTATCGGCGTACATAATGTAGGGGAGCGGACGCCGCCGCAGCACATCAAAGCTATCGGCTTCCGGTGCTGGCGCGGGTTATCGGGCGACCTCCCGAATTCCCCGCAATTAGCCGAGGCCCTTGCCGCTCCTGACACCTACTTCCGCCGCGCAGGGCTACCGCAATACTTTATTTGGACGAACAGTGAAAGCGCCTTTGGCTGGTGGAGATCTGTGATGAATGGATAGCACTTTGGCGCAAGCCCTTGCCGCTCCTGAGGCTTACTTGCCCCCCGCTACTGTAACACTTTCTTTGAACGAACAGTGTAAGCGCCTTTTGGCAAGTAGTACTTTGCCCAGATTGAATGGATAGCACTTTTGCGCAGGCCCTTGCCGCTATAATGGCGCCTACTTGCCCCCCATAGAGATAACGTAATACTTTCTTTGGACGAACAGTGCAAGCGCCTTTTGGCTGGTGGGAACGGCCTAGATTCGGGATGGATACCACTTTCATAGATAGCACTTTTTTGCATGCCCTTGAAGCTCCTGACGTCTACTTCTCCCCTGTAGGGCTAGGCTATTATCTTTAGACTCACATAGTAATTAAGCACCTTTGCCTATTGGTAACTGACTAGATTCGAGCTGGATGAATACCACTTATAGATAGCATTTTTGCGCAGGCCTTCGAACCTCCTGACGCCTACTTGCCCTCAGTAAAGCACCGCAACACTTTCTAGACTTACAAAGCAATCGACTTTTTCTGATGGTATAACTGCCTAGATTTAGGCTGGGTCCTGAATCCTAGCAATGTATCTGAACCATCAGCTTGTATGTCATCATCGTAGCGCCTCATATTTCATGTTCTTAATAAAATTTTATCTTTTAAGTAATTACATTTTGGTCAAAGTTTTGGTGATACCGGATTTGGTAATTGTGAATTTAAAAGTGTTTCTTCACTTGTCTCCGGTGGCATCCTTAACCATGATACTCCTTCGGCCGCTCACTGTGCCATTGACGGTTATCGAACAACAAATACAACGCCCTCGAAGGATACAACAACACGGTAACGGAACCGCTGACAACCTCAAAAGTCAAATCAAATCAAACATTTTTATTTTCAAATCAATCTACTTAGCACCTTTGATAATATAAATCTTAGCACTAGATTATATTAAGATCAATTCGAGATCTTACAATAGAGAAAAGGATGAATTGTTTGGGACAACAATTCTGTTTATTTCCTTTTTTCCTTTACATTGCTGCAGAAATGCGAAAATCTTGTTGAGCTCTCAAATCATTGAAGCGTGATATGATATTTTGTGTACTACTTGTGTACTTGTGATATTTAGTACAATTAACAATAGGTGTACAGTAGTACTTGCTAGAAAACAGTGGCGTAGCTTGCTTTAGACTTACCCTGTATCAAAATTTGCAGGGGGGTGGCTTAATTAAGTTAGCCATACAATTCAAATCAGTGCACTAGTCTAGCCTTTTTATTAAATCATCTATAGCTCATTTCTGTTTTCTGCCTCTATAGATAATAATGACAAGTCTGATAGCTGTTCCTGCACCACAAAAGGCCTAAGATATTCTTCCTCCTCCTCCTCTAGTCCCCATATCATTGATACAGCTGATACGGCGGTAGCTACGCCCCTGCTAGAATATTAAGTTTCTGCTGATTACTAGGGATCTGCTTTTAAAATAATTGTATAAATCACAACGAGGAATCTCATTCCTTTCATCACATCTGATAACCATGATAATCGAGTCGCGTATCGGTGAAAGAATACTACCACCCCCTCTTTTCCCTTGGGTGTCGTAAAAGGCAAATAACGGACTAAAGACTGCATATATCCAACTGCGTAGAGCGGCTCACCACCTGTCACGCTGAGCACATGTGCAGGCGCTATTTAGTGAAAAGTGGACTATGGTTGAGGACTGCTTTTGCTGTCCTCTTTGCCTAGTCTCTGACTAACCCGTCGGGGATAATAGTCGTGATTAACATCTCATAGTAAACAACAATAAGGTCGAAGATGAAGGCTTACTCGTTGTAAGCCACCGAGAAAACTGTATTGTAAAAAAATAAAAATAAAAAAGAAAGTAATCTATGTAACAAGATAAAAAAGAAAAAAACAAAGTAGAGTTCGTAAAGCTAAAGACCATTTAAACCATTTGAAAAGATAAAAACAACACAAAAGTGGACAAAATCCTGCAAAAAAGCGGGGTGTAGCAGCAAACAAAAAAGCCACAGAGGATGATGGTTGGTGGTAAGACATTGTTGAAACAAACAAAAATTGTCACAACGTCTGTTGTTAAGGCTCACTTAGATAAGGCGGCTCCCGTTACTCAGGCCCCACACATGGAACATTCCTCAACAAACATAAACATACAAACATATAATCACGACTATTATCCCCGAAGGGTTAGTCAGAGACTAGGCAAAAGCAGTTCCAGCTTTCACCAAGTAGCGACTTCACATGTTCTCAGCATGACAGGTGGCGAGCCCATCGCCGCTCCATGCTGCTGGAAGTATATGCTTCTAAGATTTGATGAAGCAATGTTGACTAAAAACATAAGCATCAAGCACTGACAAATTTCGACGGTTGAAAGCCAGACCTCGGTAGCCAAGTGGTTAAGGCAGCCGCCCGGAATGCGGAAGGTGCGTGGTTCGATTCCCGCCTGAGGTTGTCGTCTTTTTTCAGTGTTTAAAATTATACTTAAGTATATTTAAGCGTTAATAAAACGCTAAAAAAAAAACATTAATCTATAAACGCAGCTTCATCTTAACCGAATGTTTAAATATTTGTAAAAATATTTCTTTCGGATCTCAGAGGTGAAAACTTCTAAGAATTGATGAAGCAATGTTGACTAAAAACATAAGCATCAAGCACTGACAAATTTCGACGGTTGAAAGCCAGACCTCGGTAGCCAAGTGGTTAAGGCAGCCGCCCGGAATACGGAAGGTGCGTGGTTCGATTCCCGCATGAGGTTGTCGTCTTTTTTCAGTGTTTAAAATTTTACTTAAGTATATGCAGTCTTTAGTCCGCTAGACGCCTTGTACGACACCCAAGGGAAGAGAGGGGGTGGTAGTATTCTTTCACCGCTACGCGACATCGTTACGGCAGAATCAGATATACTCTTTATCTGCTGCTGCTGTGGTAGCGGGTCGTTGTTAAGAGGGTTTACGCATAACAGTTTCCCACACAAACTTCCGTGTACCTACGCCTGGCGTACTCACCATGGAATTCTGTTATTTCAAGAATGCCAAAAAACTGTGCCCAAATAGTACCAAATAGTGCCCAAAGGAAATAAATAGTACCCTTATGGTTCAAAAGTTATAGACATAGTTTGGTGAGTACACTAGGCGTAGGTTACGCCTAGCGTACTCACCTCAGTTTGGGAAATCTGAGCAAGCTACAACTTTAACTAGTATGTCAAAAAACTGTACCCAAATAGTACCAAATAGTGCCAAAGGAAATAAATAGTACCTTTATAGTTAAAAAGTTATAGACATAGTTTGGTGAGTACGCTAGGCGTAGGTTCTACGCCTAGCGTACTCACCTCGTTGTGCGAAAACAGAACCAACAATGGCTCTCATTTCTATCTCAATAAATAGTACCGGAAATAGTACCCTCTAAGAGTGTAATTGTTATTTGACTTTTACACTAGAAAGTCATTAAATTTGATAGCAAACTTCTACATACAAAAATTACGTGTGGTACAGTCGAGCACAGTGAATGGTAAAATATTATTTTGATTACCAAAGGAATTAAGATTGGAATAACTATGGATTTCATTAATAGACGACAACCTAAAATAAAATAGGTACATATTTAATAACAGTAAACCAAGGGTGGCCAAAAAAGAAGGGTCTTGAGGTGGGTGTGTCTGTCTTTGGCACCGTAGCTCTTAAATATCGTAGATTTGGATGCGAATTTTTTTATATGAAGGCTGGTTTTTAGCGGTGATTCTTACTTCGACTATAAATCTAGTGATAACTGTTATAAATCACAAAATTTGTAGTCGAGGGTGAATGAGACCCACTCCAACTTATATCTATGTATCAAGCATTGCTTATTTATGATTTGTTGATCGTGAATGACAGCCCGCCCGCAACTTTGTCCGCGTGAACCCCTTACCCCGTGACGAATTTCCAAAAATGTTCATTTTTATACAAACCTTGTCCCGACAATTACAAATACAACAAAAAAGAATTAGCCAAATTGGTGCAGCTGTTCTGAAGTGATGCGCGTACAAACATTTTGGCAATTGATTTTTATTAATATAGATACATACCTACATAAATAGCGACTGCACATGTGCTCAGCGTGACAGGTGGTGAGCCCATCGCCGTTCTAAGCTGTTGGATGTATGTGCAGTCTTTAGTCCGTTAGTCGCCTATTACGACACCCAAGCGAAGAAGGGGTGGTAGTATTCTTTCACCGGTAAGTACGCGACACAGTTAAAAACTTTATCCAGTCCAGAAAACTAAGCATATGATTTAATTTGTTATTCTACGATTAATAAGAAACAATAACGTATTTCTGTAGGTATGTATATATACAAACTGAGTAGGTACCTACCTAGCTAATGAAAGATCAACTGCAAATCGACATGAACATAAAATGCTATTACAGATGAAATATACATAGGTACTTACTCATTTAAAGATCACTCACATCACAATGAAACAAAATTCACAAGTTTTTTCATTAATTGTTTCACAAATTAACTATTCGCAAACATTTGCGGTTGCGGTGGCAAGGCAAAGTAAACGACTAAAAAAATCGGTTCCAGAAAACTATGCGTTCCCACCGCGGCGTCAAGCAAATTGTTGTGAATTGCAATATTGATCTTTAGCACTTTCATAATACAGGTCAGTTTGTAAGTAACTAAAGTAAGAAGTGTGATAAGCGCCATCTATTGTAACTTGTTCATACTAAGATGCATCGCTGTCGCGCGTCGATAAGTTGCACTATGATCAACAAAAGTAACAGATTGTTCTCGCACAATATTGAGCTTTTAATTTCAGACATAAGGCAAATAGTTCCTTATATAGAAGGTGCTTTTACTATATGGAATCCGGCAATTTTTGCCGGATTTCATAGACGATAGTCAATATTTTGGAAAACATGGATCTTATTTATAAGAAAAATAATTATAATCAATTATATAACTGATATTAAACTTCCTCGTTACGTATATAAACCTATTAATTTCAACAAAAGTAAAAGTAATATGTAGTAGGTTCATAATACGAAATTTAATAATATTAAAATTATTATGAGTTCGCCTGTACCTCATGTCAATGTATGTAGAAGTTTGCTTAATAATTTAATGACTTTCTAGTGTAAAAGTCAAATAACAATTACACTCTTAGAGGGTACTATTTCCGGTACTATTTATTGAGATAGAAATGAGAGCCATTGCTGGTTCTGTTTTCGCGCAACGAGGTGAGTACGCTAGGCGTAGAACCTACGCCTAGCGTACTCACCAAACTATGTCTATAACTTTTTAACTATAAAGGTACTATTTATTTCCTTTGGGCACTATTTGGTACTATTTGGGTACAGTTTTTCGACATACTAATTAAAGTTGTAGCTTGCTCAGATTTCCCAAACTGAGGTGAGTACGCTAGGCGTAACCTACGCCTAGCGTACTCACCAAACTATGTCTATAACTTTTGAACCATAAGGGTACTATTTATTTCCTTTGGGCACTATTTGGTACTATTTGGGCACAGTTTTTTGGCATTCTTGAAATAACAGAATTCCATGGTGAGTACGCCAGGCGTAGGTACACAAACTTTTCCAAGTCGAAATTTTTAAAAACCAAAAGCCAATTTTAATGAAACTTTGCTTGCTAAAGTAAAATACAGGGATCTAAATAGTTTGTTGAGAACATTTTTAAAAAAACGTTTATTTAGCTGAGTTATTGCTATTTAAAGTCTACTATATAAAGTTTAAAATAGCAATAACTCAGTTAAATAAACGTTTTTTAGGTAAACAAACTATTCAGATCTTTGTATTTTACTCTAGCGTGCAAAGTTTCATTAAAATTGGGTTATTGGTTTTTAAAAATGTCGAAATGCGTAAACCCTCTTAAAAGAATATTACCAATACCACACTCTTGGGTGTCGTAAAAAGCGACTAACGGAATAAAGACCTCACACATTCAACAGCATAAAGCGGCGATGAGACTATCCTATCCCAACCTAAAAGCTGCGATAAGCTCACCACCTATCACGCTGAGCACATGCATTAGTTATTTTTTTTTATAGGGGGGGGGGGAGGATGGGCCTCCGGAACCCTCACTGGCTGGACGAAACACAACAGCACCAAGTGCCGTTATTTCACGCCGGATATTCGTGAGAGGGTGGTATCACCCCGGGCGAGCCGGCCCAATTCGTGCTGCAACGCAGCGTGGCTCTACCACTCGTCAGTGTCACTCTTAGCACCACCCAAGGGTTGATTAAAGGTGGACTGTGGCACTGTTTTGGCGGTCCTCATAGCCTAGTCTCTGACTAACTCTTAGGGGATAATAATCGTGAAATTATGTGTGAATGAACGCCCTTCAAATCCATTACCACTAGCTAACTAAGCTGCAAGCATAACCGGTGAAAGAATACTACCACCCCCTTTCTACTTGGGTGTCGTTAAAGGCGACCAACGGACTTAAGACTGCACATACATCCAACAGCATATAGCGGCGATGGGCTCACCACCTGTTACGCTGAGCACATGTGTGGTCGCTATTTGGTGAAAAGTGGACTATGGTAGAGGACTGCTTTTGCTGTGCTCATTGCCTAGTCTACCCTACCCTTCGGGGATAATATTCCTGATTATATGTATGGAACTAAGCTGGCACAGTGAGCCAAAGTGAGTCTTTCGTCTTCGATAATAAGGGTATCCATCTAGGTCTGTGGCGGTGTGACACTTGTAACGAGGCAGCTAAAGCCTTCTTGGTTTATTTGACCTCTTTTCTGAATAACATTCTTTTTTATCTAATTTTAAATTCAAAATTCAAATAATACTTGTCTTCTCTGTCTAGCCTTTGTTTTCATGAAAAAGGGAGCTAGAAAGAGCTCCTTCTTTGTCGTTATCCTTACGAAAAAATTGTTACTAATGAATAGTGTAATATTATAACTAGACAGTTCCATACGCCCTGAGAATAATAATAGTATTTCAAACCTTTACCTAGTCCCAGTGTATAGTGTACTAACGCTTAAATTGTGCTTCATAACTAACCTTTTTATTATCTATACTTAATATTATAAAGCTGAAGAGTTTGTGTGTTTGCTTAAACGCACTAATCTCAGGAAATACTGGTCCGATTAAAAAAATTCTTGCAATGTATAGATAGCTCATTTATCGAGAAAGGTTATAGGCAATAATTTGTTTAGGTACGAGTACGGGTAGTAACTCGTGCGAAGCCGGGGCGGGTCGCTAGTCATAATATACTTCTGAACTTATCGTGCTTTTATCTTCATCAAACTCCTTCTCATCGTGTCACTCCTTCCGTTCCTTCGTGACACACTTCTGTGGTCGAATGGCTAAGGCTGGCTCTGGCTTACACTTTGGCTATAACAGACGTCTGTGTACGTATGTATTATCTGCTATGTACCATTACACAAATACTTACATGAATGGACGTTGGCTGGACTCAGCGCTTCCGCCAGGCGTAATAGGGCAACGTGATACCGCCGGCGACGCCGACGGTACAATTTCGAAACGGGAGAGTCCACAGAAATAGATTTAAATAGAAGCGGCATGTTAGCTCAATTGTATGGAAACCGAGCGTGTCACCTTTTTGCGGTGTCAATTTAATAACAAAATTACTTACCGATGTATGAAAGTTGTTGATTATCTCGAGTAACCTTCTACTACAGTTTTTATAGCTCGATACGGCGCGGGTAGTATTTTTTTAGAATTCTACTTATGTCCGATGCTGACAACGGCTAAATGAAATGTAATCGAAACGATGTTTTTTTATTCATAGGAAAACTTACAGCTATTACAAACATTTGCTCTAATGAAACTTAAAAAACTCTTAGCCACTAACAAGTTTTCATTTAAATGTTATAAAGAAGGTTATAATTTTTTTTGAGAACATGCGGTATAATTAGTTATCTTGAAGTGCACTACAATGAAATAACAAGTGGAAAGAAAACGTTTTCTGTGGTACGTACTATAAGTAAGGCTCGACCGAGATCTCGGCGTCGGTCTACCATCCTTTTGACACTATTTTGGCGCGCAAAGTGCGTCCAAATGCCGCTTCTATTTAGATCTATTTCTGTGGGAGAGTGTAAGGAGGTCACCGGATAAGATTACTGTTAACTGTGTAAACAAACCGTTTACATTGATAACTGTGGTGTTTCTGCGACGCCCGTGACAGTATCGATGGCTGCCATCCGGCCGATAAGCCGAAAGCCGTCGATGGGCCATGGCTAGGGCGACGGTGGTGTGACTTTTTGTTGTGTCGAACTATAATATTTTTTAGTCTCTTTTGATAATGTATTTCTTTTTTTATATACATATACGACTTTTATGCCCAAAGGGGTAGTCAGAGACTAGGCAATGAGGACCGCAAAAGCACTGCCACATTCCACGATTCCGCTTCGGCCACATTCGAAACCAGGGTTAGAAACCAGAGGGCCTACTATCTTTCTCCAAAACGAAATTTCGACCGATTTTCGTTTGCTATTTATAACGCTTTCCGTTATTTTTGAAATTTCAAACAAAATTTAAATGCCAAACCTATTTTGTATGAACGAAATTTCTGAAGGAATGGAAACCGCTGTAATAGTAGAGGATCCGAGTATACAACGACCTTCACCGAGCGGTTAATGGATGAAAAGTATTTTATATCAAATTTAATGTGTAAAAAAATATATTGCGAGTGGGTTGGCTGAAAAATTTCAGTCCAGTATATGATTAAATAAATATTTAAAAATATTTTTTTTAAATATTGCACTTGTTTTGATAATAGATAAATTACATAGGTACCAATCGAAAGTATGAAGCCTATAGAATATGCAAACGTTAGGTTGACTATTTTTTTCCTGTCATAACATTGGGTAGGCAGGTGAAACAGGCAAGTAAATATTAGTAATTTGCAACCGTCTGGTTAAACAAATAAAATGTATGTTTATATAAAGATAAGCTCATTACAAACACACACACACCAAACCAGTGCAATGTAAAAAAATATTTTTTTTAATATTAAATTAATCATTAATGGTACTGGACTGAAATTTTTCAGCCAACCCACTCGCGATATATTATTTAACATATTAAATTTGATATAAAATACTTTTCATCCATTAACCTTTTCGGTGAAGGTCGTTCTATACTCGGATCTTAGACTATAAATAGCAAACGAAAATCCGCCGAAATTTCGTTTCCGTGAAAGAGAGTAGGCCCTCAGTTTCTAAGTTCGAAATTGGTTTCGATAAAAGAACGATATTTCTTCTCTCGAAACTCGTTTCGAAAAAAGAATAGCGTTTCGTCTTTCGAAACTCTCAAATCAAAATCAAATCAAATCTCTTTAGATCATCAAATTACAAACACAAAGGTCCTCAGTGTTATAGGCGGTGAGCCCATCACTCGCTCGCCATGTTGAATACATGAGCAGTAAAATTGCACGTACGAGTATAAATAAATATTTAAAAAATTAAAATACATTTTTTTTTCTATATTAACTGAAATTATACCTACAGTCTGATTTACTCAGACCGTCTGGGGGGTTACTCTTGAACGCAAACTCAATCTCAATACAATTCCAATGCGATTAATATGTATCGATATTGGGATAAGTAAAGATAATTCCGAAACGTCATCTCGATAATAATTTGTTCAATCAATTTCCACGCAATTTAATTCCAATGTGGCGCTGTTGTCGCTTACAAAAGTACCATTTGTCATTTTTTAGATTTGTGATTGGAAATTGATTACTGATCGTCCATGAAGACAAAGATCTGGTTTCAATAGAAAAAAATATGTCCGCCTAGGTCAACGGACGATATGCAAACATATCGGTGGTCGAATCCATATTGTCTCATTCACCGATGTATATAATCATTTGAAGTGCAAATAGTTAATAGCACTCGCCAAATAACGTAATATGTTAATCATACTAATTTTACTGGTGACTCCGTTGCTGTGGTTTATTAAAGGTGTGTGGAATTATTAAAGTAATCCCCGAAGGGTTAGTTAAGAGACTAGGCAATGAGGACTGCAAAAGCAGTCCTTTGTCATAGTCCACTTTTCACCAAATAGCGACTGCACATGTGCTCAGCATGACAAGTGGTGAGCCCATCGCCGCTCTATGCTGTTGGATGTATGTGCAGTCTTTAGTCCGCTATTCGCCTTTTAAGGCACCCAAGGGAAGAGAGGGAATGGTAGTATTATTTTACCGCTATATACGCGACACTGTTAATCGGTTTTATAACCACTCTAAATAAAATAAAATAAAAATATATAATATTATACAGGGTGTTTAGTAATAGGTTGGGCCATCCTTTTAAGTGCAAAGAACAACTATTATTATGCGAGCAACTTAAAAATCTGTTGTTCCATACAAAACTGCATAAATACAATTCCATCTAAATGTATTAGAGACTACGAAGCCTTCGACCACGCTAACTTAGAAAAACCGTCATACTTCAGCCATCTAATAAAATATATCTACCAAATATAAATAAAAACCATCTTCAGTTAACGCTCTATCTTTTAGTAAAAACCGCATAAAAATCCATTGCGTGGTTTAGGAGAATAGTGCGGTGCTAGAGACAGAGAAAAACGGCGACTTCACTTTTTAATATGTTGTTGGTCAGCACAAGCAACAGACCGCGAAAAGTGGAAAGAGGGGAGGGAGGCCTTTGCCCAGCAGTGGGAAAATGTGGGCTCATAATAATAATAATAATGTTGATGAAAGAGTTGCTTCCAGTTGTCAAAAACACTGAGACTGGTTGATTTTTTTCTAGTAAACATTTTATCCTATATCTATATAGCATTGTAAATGCAGAATTTTAACATTAAAGATAATAATTTTTTTCTCGAAAAAGCTTTACTTATTTAATAGAGAAAAACTTATTTTTCGTCATTCATTTCAAATTTCGTGCAAAAACGGTTGGTCACGTGACATTTAGCCCTGTGACGTCATACCACATTATACCTACAGAGAAATTTAACTTAAAACCTGACAGATAGTTTTTGTATATTTTGTGAAATGTGACGTGTTCAGTAGTGGGACGTTTATAGGCTGATGATGATGACGTCATACGAAGCTCGATCATGCCCGCCCGTGTTTCAGGTCTTGTAATCCACAGATAAAAATCGCAAATTTATTTTGTAAAAATAAAATATTTACAAGTTATCATATAAAAAAAACTATTGGATAATTATCGTTAAATTCTAAACTACCATAATATCCGACATACTTAATATTTTATTGATACAACTGTCAAATAGCCAATTGCGGGGTTATGTTAAAACTTAAAGTAGGTAAACGAAACTTTTAACTTTTGTCAAAACTGATAGCAAAACAAAATTCAGGCAGAAATTGACTTAATGCTTAAGAGGGTTTACGAATTTCGGTTTCCCATACAAACTTCCAAGTCGAAATTTTTAAAAACCAATAAGCCAATTTTGATGAAACTTTGCATGCTTAAGTAAAATACAGGGATCTAAATAGTTTGTTGAAAACATTTTTAAAAAACGTTTATTTAACTGAGTTATTGCGATTTTAAACTTTCCATAGTGGACTTTTATCGCAATAACTTAGCTAAATATACGTTTTTTATAAATGTTTCTAACAAACTATTTAGATCCCTATATTTTACTTTAGCATGCAAAGTTTCATAAAAATTGGCTTATTGGTTTTTAAAAATTTCGACTTGGAAGTTTGTATGGGAAACCGAAATTCGTAAACGCTCTTAAGGCTACCAAGTCTTAGTCCCAATAATTAACAATCATCCTGTATACGTATAATTGACAATCGTCTATTGACATGTAACCTAAAAATTACTGTGCAATTTTCGCAATTCACTATCGCTTTATCTGGCGATTAAGAATTCGGTAGATTCACATTGGTCTTATAACAGATACAATATCTAAATCTACTTCTATTTGAGATAGTAAATTTATGTACCTACTGTGTGGCTTTATACATTATTATCTCTAATTCACATAAAACTAAAGATTATAAGTACATAAGCAGGACGATAATGTATAGAATAGAATTTTTTTTTTAATTGCTTAAACTGTGTAACAGGTAAGTATTTATAAAGTTTTTTTTATATACCGTAAGCACGTCAGTGCTTATAGGTGCGTCACAAAAAATATTAACCTAATTTTAATAAAGATAAACCAAATTTAGCAAAATAAGGCTATGTTCAGACGAACGAGCGTCGCAGAAGAATTTTAAAATCCTACATAGTAATAAAATGCTATAAAAAATCACTTTCATTAAAAAAACCTAACTGAAATGCCAATTTTGTAGGTTCTATAAAAGTAACGTAGAGAGAACTACTAATTACATAAACTTAAGTGATTTAGTACAATACAGGTAGAGATGTTCAAGAATACCTTTAGGTTACAACAACAGTTTACAAATGTATATAAAATGATGAAATCATCGAATATGCACTTTCAAAGCCAGGCCACTTTACATATAATAAATAGATTGATAGTTGGAGGTTACATCTACTTAGTAGCGTTCCAATATGTTAAATAGATTTTTAGAGAATGGTTCCGATCTATTAATAAGTGAGGCGTGTCTTATTTAATGTTGGTCCGCGAATAGAGCAACCCTCCGCGCGGACGGCCATAGATGTTTCTCATTAATTGTTAATTTGGCATATTATGCGCATATTGTGTGTATTGCGCAGCGGCAGATCAAAACAATAATTTATATAGCAATATGCGCACACTGATTAGGTGCGGCCGCGCGTGGTGTCAAAGCAGTTTCGATTTTATTGCTTCAACTAAAAGATAACGATTTGCTTAGCAAAGTTGACGTACAAAGTGCACCAGATGATGACAGATTTTCGTCTGCTACAGACTCTGTGCGCGCATGCGTTGTTTTCGTGTGATGTGATGTCATCTACGTCATATGAGCGTGTCTATGGCCGTTGCTCTAGAAATAAGTAATGTTGAGCGAGTTAACTATGGAAACAAAACTGCTGCGTTGTCAAAATCGTAGCGTCAACTCACTATACCCTGGTTGTTGCTGTTAGTCAGCCTATCATTGACCGTGCATCACCGGGGTACATGATTCGAATCGAATTTCTTCTTCGATTTCGATTCGAATCGCGCATCCCCTAAAGCTTCTTTGGACATGATTGCTGATTGGTTGTCAAGACAAGTGCAAAGACCAGAGTCGTCTTTCTCACATTCGCATTTATCAGATAGAGAAAGTAAGGACTAGGACATCCCACTTACATTCCCAGACGGTCTCCCACCATTCCCTTCTGAAACGTCGAGATCCCGGTTTTTTGTATATACTTCTTAAAGCTTCTCTTAGAACCCATCGCTGTGGACCATTGAAAAGTTTTTGAAGAGCTCGTCCAACAACCTACGCATTTGCAGAAGTCTCGTCCCATTTTCACAAATCAATGAAACCATTGTATCTGCTGTATCACCGTGATGACACAGTCCTACTGTTTATGGGCAAACTCTCAGAATAACGGATATTCGTTGACTGGTATATGACTGGTACACTGGTCCTAGTGAGTCATAGACCACATACCGATGTCAGATGTCATCAGGTCTCACCATAGATATAAACAATAACAAGCGAGCGAGTCAGAGCTACGCTAAGCGAGTGGGTCAGCAAGCACCCTGAAGTTCCACGACGGCGACGACGCACGATAAATGAAACTCTCTCATGACAATCAAAATCATAATAAATATCCTAATATATATATCACATCACACTAATATTATAAAGGCGAAAGTTTGTGAGTGTGTATGTTTGTTACTCTTTCACGTAAAAACTACTGAATAAATTCAGATGAAGTTCGGCATACAGACAGTTTATAACCTGGATTAACACAAAGGATACTTTTTATCCCGATATTCTAACGGGAACGGGAACCATGCGGGTAAAACCGCGAGCGGCCGCTAGTCACATCACACTAATATTATAAACGCGAAAGTTTGTGAGTGTGTATGTTTGTTACTCTTTCACGTAAAAACTACTGAATGGATTTGGATGAAATTCGGCGTACAGATAGTTTATAACCTGGATTAACACATAGGATACTTTTTATCCCGATATTCTTACGGGAACTGGAACCACGCGGGTGAAACCGCGAGCAGCCGCTAGCTTTCTACAAAAAAATATTATTGTTTTGGTGTACTTTACACGTGAAAAGTTATCCATGTGCCTTGTTTTTGCTCATTAAGTGGTTTGTACTCCGTGTAAATGAACAGCAAGGCATTTTTAACGCTTTCCTTACTGAAACAGAACTAAACGTCACTGGTACGAACGAGTTGCTGCTGTATTGACGACTTTCACGGTATTCGGTGCTATTAGGACTTTAAAGGGCCTTATACACGATCAGTTCGCCTGCAGGTATCAGCCTGTCGGTTCCGCCGCCGCCGCCGCCGCCCGTGCGTTGTACTACTAACTGACAGGCCGATACCTGCAGGCGACCTGATCGTCTGTGGGGTCCTTTAGTCCTAATATGCAAGAGGTGCGCGCGGTACGCTGGTGACGTATCTTCCTTTCACAGTTTTTCCGGAAATAATTTCCACGTACCTATCCTATGCGTCAGAGATCAGTGAATCAAAGAGTATTATCAATTAAATTGTAAGTTATCAGGATCCGCAGATAAATGAGTCATTTATTGTAATCATTCATGAGTGCCGTGATTATTGTGATTTCACAGAATCTTGCGTCCGTTTCTGCTCTTTGATAATCTGTTGGCGTTTGTGCTACATTTACTGCGATATTGCTACCATTGATGTCAAATATCTCTACTTATTCATATTAAAAGCGCGTCGACTGGAGTGAACGAAAGATAATATTGTTTAAATTCATTAACACAGTTTTTATATAGATTGACCGTGTTTTTTTTTCAATTAAAAGTTTTTATTCAGTGTATGTTAACAAACATTTAGATTTACTTAATTTGACTTAAACAAAAAAGCCTTACAAAAAATTTCACCAGATCTCGAGAGGCCGTCCACAGAAGCGGTGGCGCGACGACCTCGATGCCTTCGACGGAAATTGGTTAAAGCTAGCTGAGGAGAGAGAGAGAGAGAGCTGGAAGGAAGTGGGGGAGACCATTGCCTAGCAGTTGGACACTATAGGTTAATTTAAAAAAATGATCTCGAGATAATTATTCGCATTTTAAGAATTAAAACGTTCTTTTTAACAGAGTACTGATTAGGTACACACGCCACCTGATAAATCTATCCAACATTGTCAATTTTCTCCAATCAATATTGATTTTTAAAGCCAAATCCATGAAGTTTAAAATTGGAAACCACAACATCACGCAGGCCCAACGCAGGTCTACCAAAGTAATTAATACATAACTATTATCCTCGAAGGGTATTCACCGTGACAGGTGGTGAGCCCTTCGCCGCTCTATGCTGTTGGATGTGTGCAGTCTTTAGTCCGCTAGTTGCGCCATCTACGACACCCAAGGGAAGATATGGTCGGTGGTAGGTATTCTATTTATGATCCGCCCCCATACAGATCTCACTCACTCTCAACAACTTACCAACGTAAAGACTTTAGATTTGTTTTTTACTATGCAACGCTGATCTAACTCCAATTTACTCTAAGAAATTATAGGAGGATAATATTTCGATTAGGTTAGATTAAAGAAAGCACACAGCCTCCTGTGTCGATGGAACATACGTAGGTAAATAGATTAGCTTGTGAAAATCCTAACGATAAAATTAGAGAAAACACCTACAATATGTTATTGCTCGCATCGAGATACAGTAAAGTGTATCGGTCGGCGCCCTTTCTCACGTTATCACATGCTACACGCGTTAACTGAATGGGAGGAGCGGTCCACTTCCACGATTGTGTCATAGCCACTTTGGGAAGCACCAGAAGACGGTTTCACAATAGACGTTAATGTCTTATTTCTTTTAGATGCGCCCCATGAGTTTTTATTGGCCATCGAGCCGTTGGTCGCCATCGTTTATCAGAGCGCCTGCAATCCGCGCTGACCCCGCGATATCCTCGATCTACCTCGCCCCTCGCCCTTCACCCCCGGCGTTGCGCACGCGATTCTAGACTCACGTGTAGAAATGTTAAAGGCTACATTGGCTTGACCGCCGATGGCAGCGCAGCCGCATGAATGGACGGCTTGTGAATGAGCGGACTGTGTCCCGAAGCCGATAAGCTATCGCCGGGGCCAGCTGAGTCCATGTTGACAAACTCTGTTCTACTTTCGTTCTGCTCCAACTTAGCTTTATCGATCGCCTTTGCGCCGCCCGCCGCGCTGTGGCGTTCAATTTTTATTCTCTTTATGCATTATGTGGGAGACGCCACGCCGTTTCCGTTCCTTTGTGTATTGGTATTGGGTGATATGCCGCTTGTCCGTTTGGATGCGAAGGGGGTGACAGATGGTCGGTGTCCGAGGATTGCTAATGGCCGTCCCGGGCACCCTTATGGCACATGAGGTACCTTCATGGGTTTTTGGTCGTCTCCTTGAGAGGACAACGGAGATTCCTTCATAACCTTCTTCGACTACCCAGACATAATAAATGCACTATTTTTAGTTTAAAAAAGGTGGACAGTGCGTTTGCTGGGAAACGTATATATACATATGTGGGGAGGACACGATTTATTAAGTCCTTCTATCAAATGCGTAACATTTGGATTTGACTTGATAAGAAGTTGACCCATTTAATTGTACTGCGCATCACGGATGCACAGATTTAATTAATTTGAATAGCGGCAGACACATAATTGTATTCTGAGAAACACTTTAAGACCTGATTGTATACCTTCGTATGCGTCACGTAATAGTGAAGGCACTTAAAGAATATGCTTGATGATCATTACTACTACATTAACTCGAAACTTAGACAAAACCCCGCGCCGAAGGTTCCTGGTCTTGACGCTGTGAGAAAGATTTGAACCCGACTGAACCGGCGTAGGACCAACCTCGGCAAATACCTACATAAACGGGTCCTGAGGGAGACGCGACACTGTGAATGTGGTCATTTGTTCCAAATTCTATCACAAATAATCAAGCACTGCCCTTTACATCGTTTCCCAGGTGGTATAACCAAGTTCCACACTATGACGGATGCGGCGAGGCTTGGCTGAGGAGTCTAAAAGTAGACATACATAGAGACTACAGAGGGAAAACCTTTTTTTTTATAATAGAAGGAAGCAAACGAGCAGGCGGGTCACCTAATGGAGGGTAATCACCGCCGCCCATGACACCCACAAAACCAGAGGAATCGCAGGGCCTTTAAGGAAGGAATATGAATTGTGAGAGGGTAAGGGCCTCCGGAACCCTCACTGGCCGGACGAAACACAACAGCTCCAAGTGCTATTTTTCACGCCGGATATTAGTGAGAGGGTGGTATTACGCCGGGCGAGCCGGCCCAATGCGTGCTGCAACGCAGCGTGGCTCTACCACTTAGTAAAAGTCTCTCACTCACCTAAGTCTAGTGTACATTAATTGGCTAATTATACTGACGCCTTAGGTGACTAAGGAATGGTTAGTAACCTTGAGGACCTCCAGCTGCGTAGAGACATTGCTTCTCTCAGTGTCTTCTACCGGAATTACTACGGAGAGTGTTCTAAAGAACTTTTTGATCTTATCCCGCCCTCTCCTTTCCTCTCCCGGACTACACGTGCTGGTCTTAGGAACCACCATCATACAGACAGTGCAGACTATCAGTACTCATACCAAAAAATTTGGCAAGTCGTTCCTCTGTAAGATCATTCGGCTTTGGAATGCTTTGCCGGCGCATGTGTTTCCCAGCTACAGTCCAGGGGTCTTTTAAGCGGGGCGTGAAACGACATTTATGCAGGCCGTCATGAATGGGTGCGCTCGTTACCGTGCTTATTCACGATGGGGAGCGCTCTCATTATTTTGGACTGCATCGGCTGCTTACTATCAGGCAGGATGCAGTCACTATGACATGTCAAATTTCCCACTGCTTGGCAACGGCCTCCATTATTGAAATCAAGTCATCGCTACAATTGATAGGTGTTGGCTTTAATCACCACGCTACCAAATGCGGGATGGTGATCACAAACCCGGGATATGCATCGAAAAATCCGAAAACGTATCATCATCAGCTTTATAGAAACGTCCCACGGCTGCACAGGCCTCCCACATGGACAATAGCACGTGGGGTATTGGGCCGTAACCAAACACGCTGGCCCAATGCGGGTTGGTAAGTTTTAACGACTGCCATCTTACGACAGCAACTGGGACCAACGACTTAGCGTGCCTTCCGAAGCACGGAGGAGATCGAGATGTTTTTTTTAATTAAATTTGGTCACCCATCCAGCGACCCAGCATTGCGAATGTTGCTTAGCGGGCAAGATCGCAAGCCGAGCGCGCTTGCCGCTGCGCCATCGAGCTCCTCAAAAACATACATACATATGACCACGACTATTATCCCCGAAGGGTTAGTCAGAGACTAGGCAATCAGGACCGCAAAAGCAGTCCTATGCCATAAAGTCCACTTTTCACCAAGCGACCGCACATGTGCTCATCGTGACAGGAGGTGAACCCATCGCCGCTCTATACTGTTGGATGTGTGAGCAGTCTTTAGTCCGTTAGTCGCTCTTACGACGCCCTAAGAAAGAGAGGGGGTGGTAGTATTCTTTCACCGCTACGCAGAACGTACGTAAACGTACTTGGCCCGATCTGGGAATCGAACTCTCCGGATAGAGCCGAGCACTCGACGAAGCGTTATGGAATGGTTAAGAGGGTCTACACATTTCGGTTTCCCATACAAACTTCCAAGTCGAAGTTTTTATAAACCAAAAAGCCAATTTTAATAAAACTTTGCATGCTAAAGTAATACACAGGGATCTTAATAGTTTGTTGAAAACTATAGAAAGTTTAAAATCGTAATAGCTCAGTTTAAATAAACGTTTTTTAAAAATGTTTTTAACAAACTATTTAGATCCCTGTATTTTACTTTACCGTGCTAAGTTTTATAAAAATTTACTTACTGGTTTTGAAAAATTTTTTTGGAAGTTTGTATCGGAAACCGAATTGCGTAAACCCTCATAAGAGGAAACACTACGTCGAAGTGGCATGCAAATTTCTCATACAAAACCCAGAAAAACGATGTTTTGTAGTCCCTGTTTCCTCCTTTAGACCTGAAACAATTTTTATTACTTTTTCAGCATCGGTTAAAGAAAGAGATTTTTTTTTAATACAGCCACTTAATGTTTCTAAAGACGCCTTAAAACGGAGTGATTTCGCTAAATTTTGAAGGCTCCTGGTTATTCAATAAATGACTTAATGCAAAAAAAAACAAACTTACAGACATAGAAAATCTCTTTCTTTAACCGTTGCTGAAAAGTAATAAAAACTGGTCCAGTTCTCAAGGAGGAAACAGGGGACTACGAAACGTCATTTTTCTGTGTTTTGTATGCCACGTCGACGTAGTGTTTCCTCTTAAGCAGTAGAAACTTCGTCATGACTCATACCAGCCAAGTCAATTACCAATGCTAAGCAGCACCAGCTAAAACAAGGTGTTGCTCAATTAAAATACGTATACATTCCTTTTAGCGTTTTATAAATATGGAGTGCACTTTTTAAACCACTCTGTGTGCGACATCATTAGCTACAATGTAACGTAATTTATAATTGCCATTTGTGAACAGACTTTATAACCGTTCGATACGAGGGAATATGGCTTAATATTAAGCCTTTCATTTTGTAAAGTAGGGAAGTTCGCTAGTCAATAGATAAACTTTTTAAGTCACTACTGCGGCCAACACTATATTCTCTTTTACATTTTTTTATAGCTATGTTAACTTTATGTTGGTTTCATATTTTTTAGGAGGTATCCTATAGCAGCTTTATTTACCCATTATGGGACACCCTGTAGCTTAAGAGGGAGAGACGAGGCAGATAATATATAATTTTAAAAAATGTTACTGCACAGTACAATTATGTTGTTGACCCATTTTGTTGCCGCTCAGCTAAATAAATAAATAAAAAATTATAATAATAAAGAAAGAAAAATAGACTATTTGATCTTTATTGTCAGTTAGCGTAATTTTTAAGCTTTTTAAGCTATATTAAGCTACGGCCCTTGAGCCCAGCAGTGGGGTCACATATAAGCTGATGGTGGTAACGCATACTTTTTAAAAAAAATATTAAATATCATGTCATGTCGCCGCAGATCGGCCTAAAAAGACGTGGCGAGATAATCTAGACATACGAGAAAGAGATTAGTTTATATTTTTATTTTTATTTAATTAACATGGTTCCTGAGCCAATTATTTACAATAATGAGATTTACGAATTCAAATTCAAATTAAATACAAGAAAGAAATGAAGGGAAACCTTTCCCTGGCAGAGGGTTAACAATGGGCCAAGAAAAAAGATGAAAGATGATGAATAAAGAAATATAATAGATGATGATGATGATTAACCGTGTCGCGAAGCGGTGAAAGAATACTACCACCCCCTCTCTTCCCTCGGGTGTCGTAAAAAGCGACTAACGGACTAAAGACTGCACATACATCCAACAGCTTAGAGCGGCGATGGGCTCACCACCTGTCACGTTTAGCACATGTGCAGTCGCTATTTGGTGAAAAGTGGACTATGGCAGTGGACTGCTTTTGCGGTCCTCATTGCCTAGTCTCTGACTAACCCTTCGGGAATAATAGTCGTGATTATATGTATGTATGTATGTATGTATGAGCCTAGGTACAATTTGCTCTAATGCTGGCAACGCTATTGCGATTCCTCGGTTGCATGGGAAGTGGTGTTCTCTTATAATCTGGTCAACCGCCGTCATAACATAGAAAGACTAGTGGCCTGCGGTTTCACCCGCGTGGTTCCCGTTATCGTTATCGGGATAAAAGGTATCCTGTGTGTTAATCCTGGTTATAAACTATCTGTATACCGAATTTCATCCAAATCCATTCAGTAGTTTTTACGTGAAAGAGTAACAAACATCCATCCATACTTACAAACTTTCGCGTTTTTAATATTAGTAGGAAGTAGGATATAGCTGTATGTTAAAGCGTCTCACTAACTAATGCTGGATTTACACGGAGCCAATACTTGAGACAATCCACTAAGCCAGTCCAATATTGGCATCGTGTAAATAGAGACAGTCTACTAAATTGGATTGTCCTCAAGCCATTTTTGCTTAGAACTAGCATTGGCTTATTGGACTGGCATATTGGATTGTCTCAAGTATTTTCTCCGTGTAAATCCAGCATAAAAGAATACTATCAACCCATCTCTTCCCTTGGGTGTCGATGGCGACTAAAGGACTAAAGGCTGCACATACATCCAACAGCATAGAGCAGCACCGGACTAACCACCTATGCTGAGCACATGTGCAGTTATAATTTGGTAAAACTTGTCTGTTTCTGCGGTCCTAATTGCATAGTTTCTGACTAACACTTTCGAGATAAGTCTTGAATCTATATATGTTGGTAGAGAGTCTGACTAACGAAAGCTGGACCAGGAAAATTAAAAAAAAATCATGACTGGGTAACACAGGTCACTCACACAGCTGCAATTTTCTCAGAAAAATTTCAAATTGACATACGATACGACATGACACCTCAGATAGATAGGGTTCTTCAAACGAGGCGTGAAGAGGCGCTTTGTGGGCCGGCAGAGTGAGGGTGACTGATGCTACGTCTCTTACGCTGCACCAGTTGTCCTCGCGCCTGGACTTCATTTCCACTTAACATCAGGTGGAGTGGGGTCATTTGCCGGGCTTAGTATTAAAAAAAGATAGACACACATAGAGACAAAGTGTTGCCAATCAAATAACTACGAGGTTCAGCTTTCGTTGGCCAGACTCAGGCTTTCCTGAGCGACCCCTAGTAATTACAAGCGGGGGCATTCTCGGCCGTAACAAATCTACAACGCTGAGCACATGTGCAGTCGTAATTTGGTAATGTGGTCCACCTTGCCTAGTCTCTGACTAATCCTTTAGAGATAAGTGATGAATCTATGTATGTTGGTAGCAACATTGTGGTTATAAAGACTTTCCTGAGCGACCCCTAGTAATTGGCTATTTGACAGTTGTAACAATAAAATATGAAATATGTCGGATATGGTAGTTTATAACGTAAATGTAACGATAATTATCCAATTGTTTTTTTTATTAAGATAATTTCTAAATATTTTATTTTTACAAAATAAATTTGCTATTTTTTATCTGTGCATTACAAGACCCGAAACACGGGCGGCCAAGATTGAACTTTGTGTGACGTCACATTTTAAAAATAAACAAAAACTATCTGTCAGGTTACAAGATAAAATTTCTTTATTTAGTGAAATGTGACGTCACAGGGCAAATGTCACGTGACCAACCGTTTTCGCGCGAAATATGAATATATTTTTTTCTCTATTAAACAAAGCTTTTTCGAGAAAAAAATTATTGTACGGGATATAAAATAACCGTTTGAAATTTTTAATATACTTTTCCGAAAACTGTCAAGTAGCCAATTACAGTAATTACGCTGAACACACGTGCAGTTATAATTTGATGAAACTTGTCTGCTTCTGCGGTCCTCATTGGATAGAACCCTTTAGGGATAATATTTGTGAATTTGTCTGTGTATGTATGTATAGCAACATTGTGACTGTAAAGGCTTTACTGAGCGACCCCTAGTAATTACAAGAGGGGCATTCTCTGTCATATAACAAATCTATTACGCTGATAGGGTTGTTGAGGATGTGGTTATGGGGAAGAGGAAGGGGAAGAGGAATTGTATAGCACAAAGTAAGAGGATGCGGATGAGGATGCGGTAAATTTATTTATGAGGAAGAGGATGCGGATGATCAAAAAGAAAGTGTGATGTAACAGGTACATTGTTAAGTGTATAATTTCATCACACTCTATATATTTCACATATATTTCTTGTAGTTATTAATAAAAACAAAGTACCTACGTAGTACTTTATTAAAATTTATTTGTTGCTGGCCGGAGATTTCGCGCGCAATTTCAATTCCTCCTTAATTTTTCATAAGAGGGTTTACGCATTTCGGGTTTTCATACAATGTTCCAAGTCGAAATTTTTAAAAACCGTTTAGCCAATTTTTATGAAACTTTGCATGCTAAAGTAAAACACAGGGATCTAAATAGTTTGTTGAAAACATTTTCAAAAAACGTTTCTTTAAGTGAGTTAATTGCGATTCTAAACTTTCTATAGTATACTTTAAATCGCAATAACTCAGCTAAATAAACGTTTTTAAAAATGTGAAAAAAGTGAGTTAATTGCGATTCTAAACTTTCTATAGTAGACTTTAAATCGCAATAACTTAGCTAAATAAACGTTTTTAAAAATGTTTTCAACAAACTATTTAGATCCCTGTGTTTTACTTTAGCATGCAAAGTTTCATCAAAATTGGCTTAACGGTTATTAAAAATTTCGACTTGGAAAATTGTATGAAAAACCGAAATGCGTAAACCCTCTCAATTTGTGAGGAAGCGATAGCGGAAGAGGAATTTTTAACTCTCATTTATGGGGAAGCGATAGCAGTAGGGTAACTGTAATAATTGCGGAACTTCCGCAACATGTGGAAGCGGAAGAGGAATCTTTATCAACCCTACGCTAAACACATATGCGTTGTAACTTGGTGTACCGTTGACTATGGCAATGGATTGCTTTTGCGGTCTGCATTGCCGAGTCTCTTAACCCTTTGAATCTATGTATGTAAGTATGTATAGCAACATTGTGGTAGTAAAGCTTTCGTGGGCGACCCCCAGTAATTACAAGGGGCATTCTCGGTCGTAACAAGGCCGGCTGCGCGGACCCACCTGCCGCGCACGCGCCGCAACCTGCCGCGCGCAGGGTTGGCAACGGATTTATAATACTTACAAAAATGCAATAATCCTAATATGAATGCCTAAATACTAAAAGGACACTTGTCACATTTTTACCCGAAATACACTTTTTTCGTCTCTATCGCTATTACATATTTACATCGTTTTGCACTACTATTAGTACAAATTGTACTTCTATTAGTACATACTCATTCATTACTACTATTAGTACAAAACGATATAAATAGATGCTGCCAAGCGATAGGGACGAAAAAAGTATTTTGTGTAAAAGTGCCCTTTTAGTATTTAGGCATTCATATAGTATTAATACGAAAAAAGGGTTTTTTTGTTACGCTTTTACGCTTATACCACTCAACCTACTTTGATGACAGGTATAGAGATAGTTAGGGCTCTGGAGACGGTTATTAACTAAATGTTTCGACTAAAAATTAAAGCAAGCGAAGCCGCGGGATAAAATAAAGAAAAAATTATAAATTATTTTATTTTCTTCTACAAAACATGTTCTTATTAGCAAACTGTTTAGTTCGCACATATTTTATTTATGTGGTAGACTGGACACTGAACCTAAGCCATAAGTAAAACAAAACAATGAAAAGATAATGCCTATAGTGTTAATTCCGTAACACACTGTAGACCAATGGATTCAAGTACCGCCCGACAATGTATGCACATGCAATATGAGCGATAAATGCAAGCAAACATGCAAATCTATAACCTCATTTTTGCAGTCTCATGTTCGGGTTTCATGCATGTATAACTTTAAGACCTTTGACAGTATAAACGCTATCTATCTATCAAACCGAAACAAGACACGTGTTTTGCCCCTCCACGGGGCATTCTCAAATGCTGTTGACTGTTCAAGAGCTACGAATTTATAATGCATTTCAGTATTCCATGGATTTTAGCAAAGACCAGCTTTTTACTTTGCGGAATTGCGCCTTTTCCGAAAACAAAAATTTATTATTATTAATTTGTTTAGCAAAAAGTATTTTTAAAAAATCCATGAACAAGATTCTTACAATACTGGATCAAATTTTTTTTGAATTGTAATTCGTCTGCAATACAATTAGACAGGTTTGTCGGGTTATTGTTATCTTTACTTATATTTGGCACTATTGTGTCTTCTTTGTTTAACTATACGATTTTTAAAATTTATTTTTATACATAACTGTTTGATGCCAAGATAAATGGAAAATATATTTATTATAAATATATTCAAATAAACAATAATATTGGACGTAGCCAACCCTACGGCCGCCTCGCGTTAGAGCCTCGCGCCCACTGGATGCAATCGTTTAACAGCACAGGTGGTGCAAGTACCCGATTTACGTAATGTATTCCGGAAGAAAGATGTTATAAGTACCTACTGTTGGTAGGTACAAACAGCGACAGAAGCCAGTAAACACTTTGAAATACTTTGTTTTGGCGACAACAACTTGACAGTTCATGTACCCTTTGATTAAATGTTGACAGGTTTTGAAATGAAATATTTTATACCTATCATCTTATGTTTATTTCATGAATTTATAGTTTACTAGGATCCGTGGTCTTGCGACCAAAAAACCATTTAAGGATTCGTTGTAGAGTACTCGTATATCCGTTTATATTGTTTTATTTCAATGTGTATGTAGTAGTCGCCTATAATATAGAAAACAATATATTATGCCAGGTGGTTAAAGGTTAGAGACTTTAAATATTAAAGAAGAAGAAGACTTTAAAAAAATAAAAAGACAGAATTAAGAGACACACACTCACAAACTATTATTCCCTAACGGTTAGACAGACAGGCAATGAGGACCGCAAAATCAGTCCTCTGACATAATCCTCGATTCATTTAATAACTACACGTGCTCAGCTTGACAGGTGGTGAGCCCATCGATGCTCTATACTGTCGGATGTAAGTATTAAAGTTACTCGCGTCCGTAGGTTTACCCTAAAGACCCTTACACGTGACCCCTGGATGGTGCTAAATAAGTGACACCACGATAGTACAATGAGTAGAGCCACGCTACGTTGCAGCACGCATTGGGCCGGCTCGCCTGGGGTAATACCACCCTCTCATACCCGGCGTGAAATAATGGCACTTGGTGCTGTTGTGTTTCGTTTCGTCCGACCAGTGAGAGTGCCGGAAGCCCCTTCCTCCCCCCCCCCCCCCCTCCTCACAATTCCTATTCCTTCCTTAACCCTATTCCTTCTTAAAGGTCGGCAACGCATCTGCGACTCCTCTGGTTTTGCGGGTGTCCGGCGGCGGGGATTGCTTTCCATCAGGTGACCCGCCTGCTTGTTTGCCTCCTTCTTATATATAAAAAATATATATATATGCAGTCTTTAGTCCGTTAGTCGCCGTTTACAAAACCCATGGAAAGGGACTGGTTGGTAGTATTCTTTTGATGAGCCGTTACCCCACACAACTCATATAAAGGTGCTATACTAATTATTCAAAAGGCGTGCATGATGTTGAGCGATTAGCATAGTCTTTTCATCATCATCAGCCGAAGGACGTCCACTGTTAGACAAAGGCCTCCCCCAAAGATCGACGTCCACTGTTGGACAATGAATATCCACCTAGCCTATAGACGTTTGTTACTCCATAATCGCTCACGCGTTGCCGACCCTGTGAACGGCTCCAAAAATGTCTCCATTGATATTCCCATAAATTCCTCTACGGCGAGTGTCGACGCACCGTCATTAAAGATAACTAAGTATCGTTACTTGTGTTTGTACTGCGATAGCGCAGCGGCGCGTGAACTTTCTTCAAATATTGAGTTTGGGGACGCAACTCGTAAAGAACGATCGTAAAACCTCTCAACTGCTCATACGTTTTCGACACAAATCTGTTTTTGAATGAGACACAATAAAATTATCGCCGCAATGCCAGAAGGGGGCCGAGGGACATTTGTTACGGTGCCGCGATGACCGATCAATGGTGACGAGACGTTGCATGTTTTTATTGTAATAAAATCGGTTTAATGAATGGGCTGTGATTTTTTATGTTACTGAGATTGGATTCGACCAAACTGGAATAAAGTCTTATACCTAGATTAAACGCCGAATTTGTATAGACTAATCTCGGAGTAAGTCTTATTCCAGTTTGGTCGAATCCAGCCTGAGCTGGGGTACGATTATTTGGGTCGCCTGGTAAAAAGTGTCCACCGCCGACCATAGACGCATGCAACACCAAGCAAGGTTTGCTGTCCCTCAAGTTTTTGTTATTATGACTATTATGCCCTGTAATTGCACACGGGTCTAGTAGAGAACAGCCCTCCTTAAAACCGAAACAAAGCAATGCAAAACAACACTACCATGCATCAAAATTATGTATAAGGGTAGCCGCAATCAAATTCTAGGCAGAACTAGTAAAGTTTTCATGTACTCGAATCAGTAACGGTAGACTGGAATTGTTCACTAATTCGGCAGCAAACAATATTATTAGTCAATAACGAATCTCACACAACACATTGACTAGCTATGATTTAGCCAGTGTCTAGTTTTTGGGTAGACAATGTTGTTTGTTTAGTTTTTTTTTTTTTTGCGAGTCCGCTTTAAGACGGTTTACGCATTTCGGTTTTCCATACAAACTTCCAAGTCGAAATTTTTAAAAACAATTTTAATGAAACTTTGCATGCTAAAGTAAAACACAGGGATCTAAATTGTTTGTTGAAAACATTTAAAAAAAAACGTTTATTTAGCTGAGTTATTGTGATTTAAAGTCCACTATGGAAAGTTTAAAATCGCAATTACTTAATTAAATAAACGTTTTTTAAAAATGTTTTCAACAAACAATTTAGATCCCAGTGTTTTACTTTATTTAGCATACAAAGTTTCATCAAAATTGGCTTATTGGTCTTTAAACATTTCGACTAGGAAGTTTGTATGGAAAACCAAAATGCGTAAACCCTCTTAAACTTGAAGGCTTTTCATGCACATCAAGACAGAAACTGAGTAAAAGTAATACCTAATTTTGAGGAATTGTCCACCAAATTTAACTGTTAAGAATACACGCCGTCTTTTTAACTATAACAATTTGAAATTGCCACCAACGTCTGACACTTCAACTATGAATTGGCGTTATACCGAAACGGCACATAAATACCTCAGTGACCAGTAGTACTCGCTCGGTTCTCGGAAGCGTTCGCATTCCAGAAGAACATGTTCTTAATATCTAGCTTAAGGCTTCGAGCGTGAGTCATTTGCGACACTGCACGTTGATCATTAAAATTCTATTAAATGCCGATGCCTCGTCAGCCGATGCCACCGGGTCGCGGCGATCGATTACTGCAGGTTAGCCAACGGACAAGTCAATTAGAGCCTCCGCAGTGATTCATAAACGGCGATCGGAATTAATTGCAATCAAAATATAGCGGAAATAGCTCGAATTTTGGGTGTCTACAAATCATTTCGCATTGGCGAACCTTTGATCGCTGCCGACTTATTAGTATTTACTTTTACTCGTAACGGATGTAATTATAATTAGCATTGCTTCACAGTTCTTTAATATTAGAGACCACCAACCGTTATTCACACTTCTAGGTGTTCGGGACCAACTGATTTATCAGACTGTAGTTAACATTTATTATTTTCATGGCTTGTTGAATCATTCGCATCTATGAAATGCTAAATTTTCGTTACGCATGTACAACAATGTTTCACTTTTCATATTATTAAAGTTTGTTAATCCACCGTTTTCTATCGGCGTCGCCGTGTTAGATCCCTTCACGAATACAAACAGTAGCACGGAAACCTATTTGTTAACAATTAAGCGGTTTAAGATTTCAACGGAGCCCATCTTCATTCCTCTTCTAAGAATGCATGCGCGCGCGTCGACTTTGTAAACATGCATCGCCATTGTAAACCCCTGATGTCAACGACCTCCGATAAACACAAACAAAATAACGTGAACACTAAATCATAATCAATGCACCGGGCTATGGGGCTAAACAGCTGAATTAGATGATCGGTCGGACGCGAAAGGGAATTCGGGATTTATGATTATGTGATTCGGTTGTCGGATTTTGTTAATAATCCGTGACGCTTTTCCGCTTTGACTTGTTGAATTTGTTAGGTGAGCATAGTTTCAGCACAATGTTCTACACATTTTTGTAGATAATTTAAAATAGTGAGATTTATAAATAAATGATTTGTACAATTTGAGTAACATAATCGCGTTAAAGAATGTCAATAGCACCTACTCGTAATAAATGTAATGAAAAAGAAAGAAACAATAAAATATTTTATAATAATATTAATAGTTTGACTACTTAATAATGTAATAAATACTTAGTAAGATTTTATGCCAAAGAGAGGAAATCAATATTCGTTAAGACTTTGTTGGGGCAGTTCCGTCCAATTGGCAGTGCCATTTTGAAATTGACTTGTTTGTCGGGGTATTCTTTGTAACCTCAAACCTAATATTATTTCACTAATGGATAGCTTAACCATATACTTATTCATTTAAAAGCCATTAAACAAAAAGGTTCAGTTTATTTATATCTAAAATAAGGGTTTCAAAAGACTAAGCTAATCAAAGTAGTAAGTAGCATTATATTTCAAAAGGAAAAAAACTGATGTCAAGAAATACTTACTTCGCGCGTTAACTGAAGCGTCTTCTTCTGTCGGTTTCCCTAAAAGCGGTTCTAATTGTTATTTTATTGTTTTCTTAATCGTCGCCGTTAAAAGGGCATCTACTAGTATTTAAAGTGTCATTGTTAAATCTCACAGTTTGAGTGTAGTGGACCAGTTCTGTTTTTTGAGTGCACTCTCGTGAGGGGAAAGAAGTTGTTGATGCTAATTCGCCATGTTAATAGAAATTACATTTTATTTTATGGGAGACGATAAATTATTGTAAGTACTCACTGTATACACAATTTAATTGTCTAAATATTGGTGTAGTTTTTTGTACAATTAACCACAATTTGCCTCATATGTCCTAAAATTTTGCTAAGACGTAGCATTCGTAGCATTTTTCCTTATAGACTTTCCTGTAGACTTCCTTTATGAAAATGATTGTTCGTACTAGGGTTTTGGATGTGTTTAGGGTATATCTATTAGTCTTTCTTTCGTTATTTTTAAGGATTTGGCGATACTTACGTTTTTGTCGTGACTTGTAACAGCGTTTACACATTCGCCGCGAGCTGCGAGCCGAACATTCGCTCTACATTAACGATCGAAGTTTGAAAGTTCTCCAAAAATGGCGCGAATGCAATCTATTCGCGAATGAAATCTATTCGGGAATACGGAATACACGCCTAAACAGTAGATGCAGTATTAGCGATAGTTGTAACCTGCTCGCAGGAGCACGCGATGGCATGCGTGGTCTGCCCCCCCTCCCTTGTCCCCCCTTCTTCCCCTGCCCCTGGCGCCCGCTCACCATTCATCGGAATGCAGGACTGTACTTCGGTACAACTCATTATCAATACCCACCGTTTAGACGAACTCGGGCTTACGTTTGAATATAAAAAAGCCTTTTTGAATAGCGCCGGTAGGTCGTTTGTTGGTGGAAGTGTTATTTGCATCCGCTACAATTTGAGGTTTCCTAATAAATGTTTTGAAGAATTAGAAAACTGTAGTAAGACTTATTAATAATGAAATTTGTACGCCCAGATCTGCGAATAGATAAAACGTATACTTCTAGATCACGTAAATTACAAAGGATTATTAGTGCTGAAGCGCTTAAGAAACAAAATAGAAGGTGCAGCATTAGCTAATATACCTACTGCAATGAAAACAACATGACAGTATTATTTCTTATTTGCCTATAAATTGAGTAATCTTGCAAACTTACAAATACTTATTTATTCATGCATATATAATAGTGTAAAAAATTATAACAATAAACGCGGAGACAGGTACTCGTACCTACACACATCAAAAGTGTCTAGGGATCAACATATATTTTTGCAATAACTTTTCCCCTGATTGATATTAATTAAAATTTTCTTTAACGATTCATCAAATAAAGTGTTTTCGTTTGTCTACAGTAACGATAAACCAAGTCACCTTTGCATTAATAAAGAAATTTGCCATTTTCCTAATAAAGGGATTTTTGACATTTGAACCACTAACATTAAAGTTCGAAAAAAAGACTGAAATAACAGTTTTCTTTAAAATTTTATTGGGTAACTTAAACAATTAATAATCCGTGTTTCTACCGCGTACACTAACAACACAAGAACATCGGTTTGGCATACTCAAAATGAGTTCATCCAAATCACGCTGTGGAATGGCCGCCCACGTTCGTTGCAACAACAAAAAAAGGTCTTCTTGCGACTGGATACCCTCCATATTCGGCAGAGCTCTTCTCTGTAGCATATCCCATGCATGCTCAATCGGGTTCAAGTCTAGCGACTGAGCAGGCCAGGGCATGACATTGATGTTAGCTGCGGCGAGAGTCTGTCTTACAACTCTTGCGGTGTGCGGTCGTACATTATCATGCATTAACTGAAATAAGGGACCGATTTGGCACTTGTAGAGGAACGATGACGTCTGATACAATCGTCTCAGCATAAATTTGAGCGTTGAGGTTGCCTCTGATCCAAATCAACTCAGTTCTTCCGCCGATCCAAATACCCGCCCATACCATGATGGTTCCACCACTATAAGGATGGACTTCCTGGCAGGATTTTAATCGCTGTTTTCGTCCAGGGGTTCTCCAGTGTCGTATACGTCTTGTATCCGGTCTCATACCAAAACGAGACTCATCAGAAAAGCACACGAAACGCCATTGTTCTTCTGCCCAATTTCTGTGTTCAAGAGCCCATTGATATCGAATCCTACGATTGTGCATTGCTATAGGTGGTACCCTTAGCGGTCTTCGAGAATGAAGGTTCACTTCATGCAAGCGGTTTCTGACTGTTTGGTCGCTAATTAAGTTCCCTGAAGAGTGATGAAGCCTCACGGCTAACATCATGGCGGTTATTGTTGGAGCTCTTCGAGTTGTGATTTGAATGTATCGGTCTTGGCCCTGATTCTGTATCGCAATCTATAGATTCCACACCTAAACCTTACCGCGCACAAACGTCAAAAACATACGTTTTTGGGAAGATATCGTAACTTTTTAAGGAATTGACGTGGCTTTGAAACAAGGAATCGTTACAGAATAAGGGCCCTTGTCTCCGTGTGGTGCAGCGATACCGTCCTCCATGGCGCTCAGCCACGGTACCAGTGCTTCGGTAACGTGTCCAAAGTCGACTGATAACACTCTGACTTGTATTCAGAGCTAAAGCCACAGTACGTTGCCGGGAACCAGCTTCTATCATTCCCACGGCTCTGAGCATTTCTTCCCTGCTTAAATGACGTCGCCGCTCCATAATAACGTTGGTTTTAATCAGTAGTAGGGAAACAGTAGCACTAATAATGTCTTCAATGCGTTGTATGTTTTTATAGGGAAAATATTGACAGCTGATTTTCATCTTTTACTAGAAATTGATTGAAAGTTCCTGTTTCAAATTATGAAATGCACCAAAAAGGATCCATATAAATTTATAAAATCATAAATTTATTACAAAGCCACATCTCAATCTCAAGAAATCCGCATAAAAATGCTTGATCCCTAGACACTTTTGATGTGTGTATTTCTCGTAAGCCGGGCATCACTTTCAAAGGAGGAGTTATAATAGAATTTTGTTCCAGGAACTTTTTGTTGGGTTATTGTTAGCAATGGTTTGCAAAGTTACCCATTCTTAAAAAAAACATTGACCGCTTTTATTAGGCTGCTTTCTAACTTTCATGCACTGGCAGTTCATAATATGTGTTAGTTACTTATTAACTACACTACCATTCAACAGCACATAAACTACAATGACTTAATTATATATCAATGCCTTAGTTCAGAAGTAAGACCACCAACGTCAGACTCAGAGGTACCAGGTTCAATTCCCAACGGCAACGTGCTTACGTCGGTTGGTGGTTGGGCTTGTTTTGATACCACCTGGTTAACTAGTCACATCTTAATTATGTTAGCATCATTGCTGTGTTCTCAAATAAATGGGACAGGGAAAGGATTATCATACCTACATACGAAAATGATCCCTTTCGCTGTCCCTTTCTCCTCATCAGCACAATTTGAAGGTACTTAATTACCTTCTAAAACAAACAATAATCTTTTCAATAAAAATAAAAAAATTAAGTCCGCTATTCTTTGTTACAGATGATTTCTGTCACACAAAATGACGAAACCAAGATAACACTCACTTAAAAAACGACTGAGTGATTCCGACCGAAATCTATTTAAACAAGGACTCGAGCTCAACTAAAACACTGACTCTTCGATAGACGCCGCTTAGGAGTGCTCAGACAGTGACGACTGACGATGCGCTCAGCGCAGTCCACCGCAGATGCAAGGGCTAATGCGCCATCTAGTTCAGCGCCACTGCGCCACTGTGTGGTGATCGTGGGTGGTGGCCGGTCGCGCGCAGGGCTCCGTCCCTTCCCGGAATGCGGTGCCCTCGGCGCCAGTTTACAAATAGAAGGCCCTGCACGTGGGATAAGCCGCGATCGATATGTTAACGATGGCTGCGCGCGCGCATGTCGCCCCACAAATTAATAACCGGTGACGTGACGCGGCGAGTGTTTGTTTGTATGTTGGTAACAATTGAACGTACGTAAAAACAGAAGTGCAACAGTTCGGGATTGCTGGGGAAGTGGTTCGTCTAACGTCTCGGGCACTCTCGGGTGCTCGTATTATCTGTGATTCGGGAAGGGGGAGCACGTGAATGACATCTCGGAGGGACGTGGCAAGGAAGCCCTCCGTTCGATGACCTCGGCCGGACGTCACGGCTGAGGGAAGACGGGCCGCTCCCTTCGTCTGCTCCGCGGCTTGGATCACGTTGCTCTTCAATTAATAACAGTTAAGTAGAAAGCTTTCAACGTTTTGAGCGCACCGCTGGATGCGTCGTCTGCGTTCTGTTATCAATTCGAATGGTTTTGTGGAATGTTTTTCAGATACCTCCCTAAATCGAAATATAGCTAACTACGTTGTTACCTTTAGACTTAATGTAGGTACTTTTTAAAAGTTGATAAGTGTTTTTTCGATCTGACTCGTTTAGTAGGTACCTACTATATTTTAACATGACTCGATTGAAACACTTAAATAACATTTCCATAACAATTCCAAACAACTCAGCTAAATACTTACCCTATCGAAAAGGCAAATTTGTAAATTCTGTACTCTTGAATCTTTGAAAAATCTGTTCAAAAACATACTAACTTCGGTTCTGAGTGAACACATATATACATACATACATTAATATTCTACGAAGTCGGGTATACGAGATGAAAACACATTATTGTAAATTCAACGTTTCCGCTGTTGGCGCCTACCTCTGAATGTGTAGTAAAAAAATGACCAATTTATGGAGTTTTATTCTGCTAAAGATAATGCGGCCGCGGTTGACTCGCAGACACGTTTGCGTGTTACGGTCCATTGAAATGGCAACTCCGTCATGTCATGTTGGCCAGCGGGTACTTCTAAATATTTCAAATGAACGGTTGCGAACTTGCGAACGTTCGGAAGTACTTACCTACCAACGAAATTCGGACATGACCATCAGCAAAATGAATACGTGAAGTTAGTAACTTTGTAAATGGCTTGTCTTGTTTTCGTAATGTTTGAAAAGTTTTTTGTAGTGTTTACATTTTGTATGGATCAAGGTAATCGCCGAACTTTTTGAAGTAAAATAATTATTTTCATTTTCATACATTTTAATATTCTTCCAACATTTCTTTCCAAGCCGAAAATATGTTTAGTAATAAAGTGGCAACTAGAATTTTTTGGCGGGAAAGTGAAGTCTAATGTTTGCACATTAGTTATTGATATTGGCACATTTTATTGAAACATGAAATTAAACCCGTGTGTTCTTAATACTAGGTACTATTTTTATACATTTGATCGTGTTAACTAATGAATGTTCGTGAACGAGCGTGATTCGCAAATGTTACCGAACAATGTACATTTGCTCTAACTATTCGCGCACAATGTCGGCTCAAGAGAGAGGATTCCTGATGAATTCTATGAAATGATGATGTCATGAAATCACAACGAAGCACGAACTTTAAATTGGTAACAATAATTCTCAAGGCATATATGCAGGATTGCCACACCCAAAAAAAATTTAGAAATTGTAGACATCGCAGCCCTGACTACATCCTCAAAGGAAGGAAAGAAAAGGTGAAAGAATAGCTTTTAAATATGTAGTAGATACTTAACATGGGTTGTGCAATAATTTCAATAGTTGTAGCATGAAGACCAGTAGGACTGCTTCTGCGGTCCTCATTGCCTGTCGTGAACCTATTACATGTAATATAATGTAATGTATCCTCTGCTTTACTTTCAAAGTAACAGATTTTTTTTAACTGTCTGCTCCCGCTTTTTGGCCGGCTTTTGTTTGTCTGTTTTTTAAATATTTTTTTTTTTTTTAGCCAAGTGGTTAAGGCAGCCGCCCGGAATGCGGAAGGTGCGTGGTTCGATTCCCGCCTGAGGTTGTCGTCTTTTTTCAGTGTTTAAAAAATTTTACTTAAGTATATTTAAGCGTTAATAAAACGCTAAAATATAAAACATTAATGTCTGTTTTTATAATATAAAACATTAATGTCTTTATTTTCTTGGAGATTAAATAAGCTTGAGCTCTAAGAGCTTCACATTTAATTTTTTTTTTCTTTCTTTTATCTTTTATTTTCTTTTGCTTTTTTGTTTTTCTCTTTTTTATCTCTTTTCTTTTTTATTTACATACATTTCTTAATTCTATTACATTTCTTTTACTTATATTTTACAATTTCTTCTTGAATACCAATACATTTCTTTCTTACATACTAGTACTTACATTTATTCTCTTTTATCTTAATTTCTATTAAGTGTACATTTCTTAATTATATTTATATTATTACATTTATTTGATTTGCTTATTTATTTTCTTCCTTCTGTTAATACATGTATATGTTTATTTCTGTATTACATATTTTGCTTATTATACTGAATTGCTTATTTAAGTAACACATTTTTACATCGTAAGTAGGTACCTAATTCGAAGAATTGATTACTTCACGTTTATTTTTATCTTAATTTCTAATTGTAAGTAGGTACTTGGGTTAGATAATTTATTGTCTGTGATTAAGTTATTTTTTTTTATTTTAAATTAATTTACCACCATATTTTAAAGGACATTCATAATATTGATTAGAATATTGATATATTTTACAAGACAAGTATCAATCGTTGCAATCCTCATAATTGTTACCTATATAATAGGGTTGTAGGGAAGTTAGTCAATTAAACTACCTACTCTTTAGTTGTCATAATAAAAAACTTTTATAGTAATTAAATATATAGGTATAGGACTACGCAGGCGTTGATAAGCATCTTTGTAAGGGATTTTTCTTCCTTATATATTAAACGATATACCAATGCATTAGCCTGTTAAGAAAAGTAATTTTACCTTATCAAAATATTATTCAATTTGATAATTTTATTGCATTTGCAAACTAATTAATAAAATAATTAAAAATCATGGTCACTTATTTTTATTAGGCTTATTCTGCGCTTAATTTTTCGAAAAATTTAGACTTTATAATTTTTAAGTATTAGGATCTATACCGGCTAGAGAAATTTAACAGTTTTGATCAAGTTGACCTGTTGGCGCGTGTAGATTAGGCATACTATGATGTAGTGGAAAAGATACTGTTCATACTAGAGGTACTATTTTTCCTGTAACTGCTTTTAAAAGCAAATTAGTCCTAGTTTAGATACAGATAAAGTGTTAAAAAATATTTCAAATGTGTTGTTTTGAACAACAAGGTTATTATAATTATTATTATTTTAAAATATACAATTCTTTTTCATAAATAGTTAATAGATATTTACAAAAAATGAATGTGTCAAATTGGTAACTGAAATGTCAATGGTATTTGATTTAAGCAAAGCAAGTCAGTTAGTGGGCAAATTAGTCAATGTAGGTACTTTTTTGTAATATTTCTCCCACTGAATATTTAATATCCACTTTTTAGAATACAGAAATTCGGGATTTTATGAAATCAACGGATTATTAGTATTCTTTTTATGGTTATTTTCATTTAAAATGCTTAATTTACATCTAAACTGTAAATAACACTTGTTTTTTTCTTATTTCGAAAGATGTGTTTAGTTAATATTAAAGACAGTTGATATTATGTTATTGATGCTTTAACAAATATTTGTGTCGTAATAAGCACCCTTAAATCCAGAGTTTATATTATGTTTATATAAACGTTTATATCATCAGACTTATTGTGTTATTAACTAAATGTATGTTACTAACGAAATTTATTTGTACTTGCATCAACTTGACCAATAAGTATCATTTTAAAATAAAATATGAAAGACAGTAATATGTAGGTACTAAGGTAAAATATGCCCATTTAAAAATATGATATTTTTCTCTTTTTTTTACAATTATACATTTAAAAAACTAAACGATAAAGTTACACATTTAATCCTTAAAGGTAAATGTAATAAAAATGATAGTTAACATATTTTTTTAACATAACAAGTACTTCTAAAAGTTAATTGACTATCTACCTAGACTTCCATTATAATGTTTATGATAAAGAAGATATAGATATTCCTAAAATAGAAGTATGAAATTGTACAACATTTGGGCAATGAATTCCAACAAAATGGCGCCCGCTGCGTGCTGTCAGAGTTGTCCAAGTAATATTTTGGAGGAAAACGCGTTTTATCTGGGAGTCAAAGTATAAGACCGAGATAAGATAGGTGGGTGCAGCCCTACCAAGGTAGATAACAGCACTAGCGCCAACAACATGTCTTAATTTTACTACAAGCTACCAAACAAACTACCTACATATACAAGATGTTCTTTAAGTTCTGGATTACCTATTTAGTACCTACATAATTATTTTATTGCAAAGACAATATTTTTACTTGTTTAATTTATAATTATGTAGGTGGGTACTAGGTATCTTTACTTATTAAAAATGTAGGTAGGTATAAATGTAGGTACCTATATTTTATTTACTAAATTAGTTTTATTAATACTTAATAATTTATCAACACAGTGTGGTATATTTTTAAATTGCATTTTATTTTTTATTTCGTTGCCCTATACCTATACTTGATATTATTTTTAACTATTTTTTAACATGATATTTTGTATTTTTAATAGAAATAATTATCTAATTAATTTCTTTTCAATTGTAAATTAATCTTTAAATTAATTTGAGTTTAATATGTCTTTCTTTTTAAAAAACAACTAAATATTTAAAAATATTAATAAATAAAATGTTGTTTTTATGTAAACATATTAAAATATTATGATTAATTTGCTTTCATTAAACTATTATAATATCAAGTATAATATTTAAGTAAAGAATAAACTGTGAATGTTTATAACATTTGTATGCGAAGCACTTTAAGTACATACGGCCGCGCGGCTGGCCAGCCTCAGGCGCATACTCCCCGCAGCGTATGGCAACACTGGTACGCACTTCCGGTGCCCTTTTTATCCTTCTACCCTCTCTACAACTCAGCGCCTATCGGGAATCAACAAAAAAATGCACAATTTTAAATAATTTTCATATAATAATAGCACTTTTTAAACCACCTGTGAAACCTCTTTTGCTAGTGAAAAATCCATCGATTATTATTTTATTACTCTTTTACTAAACAATCAATTATGTTTTTAAACGACTAAGTGTGTCATATGGACGGTGGAGAATAAAACGTATTTTAAAAAATATAATTAATTGGTGTATTTTAATTAATATTTCAATTACAACCTCTTTAGAAATGAAGGCAAATTTTGACCAAGACTATTACTTAGATGTCTTTTATTTAATTAGGCGCTCATTTAATTATTTATTTATTTGATTCTTCTGGAAGTAGAAATAATCTATTTATTATTTAAATTATTTTTTTAAATGTCTTCAGGGCATTTCTGCTTGTATTGATGGAACATAAAACTTGATTGCTAATGCGTGGATGTAACATATCTTTGACAACAACTTAATTTTAAAGACAATTTTTATTTAATTTTTTTTTGTTTTAGTAAACGGTTTTTTAACTAATTTAATAAAATAAAATAAAAAATAATTAAGTTGTTATTGTTTCATTAGGAACGATTCTTGCGTAGGTAGGTACACTTTTGTCATTTTATTAGATAACTTTTAAATACTTTTTTTAATTAATTATATTATTCAACTTTTATTTGATGAGATATTTAATATGTTATAATACTTTTTATTACTAAGTGGTCGATTATTTTTAATGCGACTAATAAGAATTTATTTCGTTAAAAAATCACAGATTTGTAGACTAAATGTCATCTTCGATTTAGGTACCTAGGTATATCTTGGAATAAACTAGTAAGTAATATTAATAGAGTTAATAATATATTTATTGGCACTATGCAACTAAAAAGAATTAAAATCTTCTGACTTATTTGTTTTTTTTTACTGCCCAGCCCCCATTAATAAAATAGTTATTATGCTTTGTTATTTTATAAAAAAAACAGTAACTGTGTTAGGTGACAGATGTTTAAAGCAAATAAATAATTAATTTGATTCTCACAATTATTGTATTTGGATGAATTTTCTTGACACTTGAAAGTGAAGTTTCTATTTTGGACTTTTAAGCCCAAACTGTTAGAGAGCAACAACATTTTGAATTTTGCAATAAAAATGTGTTTACACTCATGTTTTAGGTTTAATAATTTAAGTGCCAAATACAGCCGTTACAAGATTTGTATTCAGAAACTTAAGAAAACAAAAGGCAGGTTATTGTAACTTCTTTTTTAACAATCTGAAACATTACTATAATTCATATTGCAATGTAAAAACATACTTATTTTCATATTATTCATTACAACAATAAATCTTAATTGTAACAAAAAAAATATGTCATTGTGAATATTTATTGAAAAACAAACGATTCAGTTTATGCTTGATTGAAATATTTTTGTCCGTGAAGTAAGTAATTGTTCTTTATATTGTCATTATAACTTTAAAAATGAAGTTATAATTACAATATAAAGAAATATAGTCCTGTGACAGGAATGAGACCGTGTTTAACATCAAAACTATTTCATTGTGCAAGGTGAAAATAAATTGCTAACTAATTGCCACGTTTTTAGTGACCTAATAATCTAACTCTTTTATTTATAGCTGGGTGATAATAGTGTTATCGCTTGTGTGAACAAGTCCGAGTGCAGACGGGCGGTGGGCCCGCCACGTGGCGCGGCGCCGCTCCATCCATCGCGACAGTGCATGTCAATTTTCTGGAAAAATTTTCAAAACTAGCACAGCGACGGCGGCGCGTCGTCGGTGAGCAATTTGCGAGGCTCCTCGCCTATGTGTGCCGCCTTGTCGCAATCGCGCGCGAGCTGGTGTGCGTGCACGTGAAGGTCGAATATTTGTCCCTACTCGTCGGTCTATTGGTTCAACACTCGCCGCTGTGATAATGAGCCGTATTTGTCTCCCTCACACTAACGGCGAAATATGATTGTGGAAAGGGACGGCCGGCTTGGTGCGCGTGCGCCGGAGCCTCCGCCGGCGCCGGCGCGGCCTGCCCTCATCAGTCTCCCCGCGGCGGGGAAACGGTTCGCGTGTGCAAGTTCGTGCTGCCCGCGCAGCGGTTTCGAGCGCCTCGCGTCGCACATGAATATTTTTAGATAACAGCACGAATAATTTATTCGCAAGGTAGTGATCGCGCGCACTTTTGCGGATATCGGTATCGGCGCATGCGGGCTCGCGTGTTTAGCGGCGGCGGGCTGCTACGGTCGGGCTCGGGCCGCCGTCGGCGGAGTCCCGATAGGTAAGCTGCGCACTTCCTGCGCGCGCGCCGCCATGTTCGGTGGGACGTCACTTCCGCCGGGGCCGGAACCGCCGCGCCGAGCCGTGCGGGCCCGAGCTGCCCCGGCGCTGGCGGTGCGCTCGGCCTGCTCGGCGCGCTCGGTGCGCGCCCAAGTCAATGAGCGGCGGCTCTCGATTCATAAAATGTCGGTCCTCCCATTCACGCCGCGGCGCGATGCTACGCCGACCGTTCACTCGTGACCCTCGCGTCTTCGAATATTCATGTCTCCCTCGATAACATCGTAACCTCTGACTTCTTTTGTGTATTATCACGTTGTTTAGTGAACGCCGCTTGCTGAGGCCGAACTTCGTGCGATGTGTTGGAAACATAAGTTTAGTGTCCGTTCGACCACTAACATATTTGTTCAACTGTGAAAATTTGGTGTAAAGTGAACAAAATAGTGATTTACCTGCAATACTTTTCATGGAGTGTACCCTTATTAGCGTAAGATTAGCGATAATTTCTGTTTTATATTTATAATGCACTTTAAAATATTTCATTTCCACAATTTATATATTTTAAGCACTAACATTGTAATATTATCAATATTCTTTAAGTATTTTCTTTCAATAATTTAACCATTACGTAAACAATTATAAGACTGATGTATTTAAAAAAATATATAAGAAAACAAGTTTCGTAAATCAAATATCTTGTAAAAAAAATTCCTGGATGTTTATAACAATACTTTACGAATGTAGCAATCGATAAGTATTTTCCTGATATGAATTTAATTTATCTGAATTAAATTAATATGAGTTTTATCGATAAATTGAAACATTGTCTAGTTATGCCGACATCGCATCGTAGGAAGTACGGCACCGATGCGTGACGTCTGCTGGTCGCTCTATCCCGTTCACTCACTTAAACTTACTGCTCTAGCCTTAACCCTCGACTTGTTGCACCGCATTGCAATGCAAACAAGTAATACCCTCACAATCGGTAGAAAAATAACGATAAATATTCTAAGTTTGCTACTATGATGAAGCTTATTATTATTTGCTATAAATTGCTATTATCATACTTCTTTAATATTTGATTAACGTGCATATAAACTGTTAATAAATTATAATATAGACTGTTTCTGCTAATAAATATCTGACGGCAAATAAAAATGTTTCTCTAACTTCAATATACAATCTGATCTAGTGGACATATAGCAAAAATATTTTGTCCCTAAGAAATATCTGGTTAATATTATTTACTAGTAATTAATTGTAGATAGTATAGAATATTTTTATAAAAGTTTTCTGTTTACATAAAACTTTTTAACTTAGTAATTTGTAACATGATTCTTACTAAGTTTAATATGATCCTTTTCTTGGTTCACATTTCTTGATCTATGAAATATATTTTTTAAATATGAATGGATATTTATTAGCTTTTTTAATTTTAATTACCCACAATGCAATACTATATTACGAGTGTAAACACATTTTAGATAGTAGTAATGGTTTAATAACTATGTAAGGATCATGAATATATAGATATGAATATTTTAAACTGTTATTTTTACATTGACAATGCTTAAAATATATAAATATCGAAAATGATACTAAAATTTCGACAGGATCAGGACCAGCGTCATGGTAGGACAACCCAGATTGCAAATGTCTGGATTCGAGTCTCACATTTTAAAGTTGCAGTTTTATGTTATCACTTTTATATATACTATCTAAGTTAACCATAGTTTAAGTAATATAAATCTTTATATTCGTGTTCAAAGACTTGGACGCTCTAATATAGGGTGGTGCACTATATCTGCTTCCATATGATAATATGTGAGTGAGTGATGATGAGTCAGGTGTAGGCGACGTCAGCGACACGTGTGCCTCATCCACGGCTGACTCACAGCATCTCTGTGACGTAGCAATTGCCACACACATCGCTCTGCCCTTCGCTCTTATAACCTTTGGACGGGCTTTATCTCACAAATACAACGTTTCATTGCACGAATGACTGCACCATTAATATACGGGCGAGTGTTCGAATGCGAATGTGACATATTTCGGCGGTGACGCCTACAGGCGTTTGGCTGCGAGCATTGTGCGCGGTGCGCCTCCGCTTCCGGCGCGCGGCGGCGTGGGCGCACATTTCATAAGCATTTCCTCCGCCGGCTTCCTCCCACCGAGGGATATACTCTATAAGCGGTTCCTCACCTCTCGCCTTTCTAGAAATGGACGTCCGCAGGCGCGCTTCATTAGGTGACGACACGAATTGCACCACACGTCCCACGGCGGCGTGTAGGACGATGCCGAGTGCGATATGCAAATGTCGCGATACTAAATTGGTCAGTCATTGTTGTATCCGCACTCATAACTGCGGCCGATCGTCATTTATGACCGTATTCAACACGCACAGCGCTTCCGTCACGCCACAATATCAACTGTAAAGTCTCAAGTGAGCGTTGATTCCCAACTGATCACTCGTCTCAGTGTTCATACGAGGTGAATCGATTCGCACGTTGTGTGCCAGGCTAGCATTTCTCAGCCCCACGATAACCTATTAAGGGTCCCTTCACAAAAAGCGATCATTATAAAAGCATATAAAGACTGCACCGGCGCCGAGCCTTCCCAGAACTGGGGCCATTCTTATTTCGCGCTCCCGCCTTATTCATGGCCTTTTTTTTATTCGGTTTTAGTCATTTTTTCACGGGAGCGGTTCTCTTGTGAGAGTTCCAAGGAAATTGCTTATTGGGTTTCGTATTGGAGCCGGGCTTATCTCGAGGAGGCGATCGGCGGCCGAGCCTGGGAACACCGTCACACGGCGTGCGCGTGCACCGTTACACAACCAGCAAACCGCATACCAGCCGCCCATATACATGTCCATGTCATCATGTGTATCACTTATAACATCAACATACGTTTACCTGTTTTATTGGTTCACATCAAACTCAGATTTTATCATATTTGATAGGTATTTATTTGTTGCACATCTCAATTTATAAAAACTCCTGTTATTATTTCAAAAGAACCACAGAACTGTATAATAAAATATTTGTAAAGGTAATATTGTTATTTACAACATTACAGATTAATCTATTAAGTTCATAAAAATAATATTTGAAAGTATCAAGATCGTCGCGGCGTGCTACATTACAACTTCACGCTAGAGTCGGGCGCGTAGCTCGAATAGAATCAAAATTTTTGAGTTGTACACAATTATTATTATCTATTGTATAATGTGAAATACATGGGCTGTTACATTTAACGTACCTACCTACTGCAATATTGTTGCAATTCAGCTGTAGCGCAGTTGAATGAGTAATAATATTTTTAATATCTGTCGCATGATTAATTATAACGATGATTTTTTGTGAGTTGTTCTACTATAAACTTTAGTGTTCGTAGTGTCTCCGACGTTATTGCATGTATTCCCTTCCACGCAGACGAAACATTAGACATAAAAGAGACAACTCGTTGGCACTGTACCAAAACGTAGGCCATTATTATCATATTTTTGTTTTATATTGACGACTTTCGAATTCAGCACTGATTTTACAGTGCTCGGTTGGCAGTGTTTAAAAGCAGTTAGTGAGCATGCAACATAATTTGTGTACTTTTCGTTTTGCATAATTCAGAATGCCATCGAATGATATTTCTCACATAAGAATATGCAGGGTAAAAAAATTATGTTTATTCAATATCAAACAATATTGTGTTTAATGAGAAATAGTGTTGTCGTTAAAAATAGATATTTTAAATTTTCAGTCATTGGTTCTATAATAGTAAAATATCAATTGATATTTCCAGGTGACGAAGGGACTGGTATGAGATTGCGCTGCGGTCCTGTCATCTGGACCCGAAGTAGTAAAGAGAGCTGATAATTGGTAAATATTAAATTTAATTAATTACTTAATTGTAGTGCTTCTGCGAGTTTATGATAATAAATATAGCAAATTTCTATCTACAGTAAAAAGTAAAGTAAATTACATCAGTATTTACAAACTGTCCCATTACTAGATAAAGACTTCCTCATCATTGGAATCTAATCATCGCTACAACTAAATGGTACTCTTAAAGGTACCTATTCATTCTTTATAGAGATTTTCAAAAATGTTGTTTGTAAACTATTGAAAATCATACATGGGAGTGATTCGGGTGCCCCTAAGCTGCTCTACCTCAGGGATTCCGCTTGACACTATTTCTCGCAACAATCTGTATATATACATAAACGCAACTGTAAACATATGTAACTACTTCAGCTGCTACATATTATAATATACTTATACATTAAAATAGCTTGCATTGGTATTAATGAATTTGCAATATTTATTGTAACGATCAGCACATTGTATTGCGTTGTTTAGAAAATGTGTACCCGGGTCTCGGCCCTTATCCAGGGCAAAGGGAAGCTATAAATCTGTTGGCGTGAACAATGGTGCGATAAGGTGCAAATGCGCCCGCGCAGCGACAGTGGCGCCCTCGCCACGCCGCTTGTGGTTCCCCTATTTGTATTCGTTGTGTTATAAACGTGCTTATTCTTCCTTACTTCTGTAATAGTAAGGAAGTTTTTGAATTTTGTAGTTAGAGTAACAGCAGCGATTAAAGACACATACTAATTATTATCTTTACTATGTCAAAGCATTTTCATTTTTGTACTTTTTGAAGAATATGTGGGCTACATTTTTTAATATTCTGCTTGAAATGTAAATAAAAAATTTGCAGTTACAAAGCTGAAGTAACGTCATAAAACGTTACGCCCCGACATTTTCAATATTACACGTTTATTACATTTTTATTGGTAGGTATGTCTACATTAATAAAATAAACTATCAAGGTAGATGTAAATGCACTAAGAGCCTTTTGTCCCTATGACTTCCATAGGCAGCTAATAGGTTTTGTGCCAGTCCGCGAGCTACTAACACTCGGCAGATTTCGGCTGATAGGTCGGCTAGCGATCCGCGAGGGGAAGCAAAAGAGGTCAACGTAGCGCAAACCTTATCGGTCATTGACCTTCGCACCTAAACCGAGCCTCGCATCTCGTTCGCGGCGCACGTTCGAACACACGTACAGTATTATAGAGAAAAAAACACAAAACAGGAACGCTTTTTTCCGTACCGTCGAACGCGGAGTGGGAGTACCGTGTTCCGATTAAATTTCAGATTTCACGAGCTTGCACCGTGTAAGTACCTAACTACTGCGGACTGGATGGAATTATTTTTGACCATCTATACATTTTTTTAAAACAATTGCGTCACGCGCCGCACCATCGAAGTAGAACTTGTACTTACAGCAAGGACTGAAATAGATAACGCCCTACATCACGGCGATTGGCACTGCCAATAAAAGAAACACGGTTTTCGTTTTGGCATCGCCTTTGAGTCTTTTCTCGCTTTTAATGTTTCATTGAGACATCCGATTCGCTCGCCTCAAAATCGGCATAAAGCCATTTGCATTCCATAACTCGGTGAGCGACACGCAATGGCTGAGGACCTAGCGATGGAGTGGAGGAGCTTTAAGTCACTGCGCCGTCGCCGGTCGGCTCAAACGATTTAATTACAAGCTTTTGTTCGTACGCTACGGCGTCGTCGCTAATTTGTATCGTTCCCCATTCATTAAATGGTGTCTTCTTTCAAGCCTATGGGTTTGTTTGTTTGTTTGTTGGTTTTTCTTATATCGTCGTTGTTTTATTGTCGTTAATTGTCTTTTTTATTTTAAGTTTGAAAGTGCCTGTATAAGATTTTCCTGTATGCTTTTTAAGATGATTGAAGTTTCCAACTAAATCTCTTACTAGAATAGGCAAGACTATAGATTTTTCTATTGTTAAAAAATTAGTAAGTAATTTTCTTTAGAACCCACACGATTTTCAACACAGAATAACACTCAAAAGAGGTCTACCAACTGTAATAGCTCCTTATTAGTTGATGATTCTAAGTGGAGCCCAAGTGTGTCAATAAGTAGAAGCTATCATAATATCATCATTTACCTTTAAATAAAAGTGCAATAATAGACAGGGCGCTTTCGTGTTATAATTTTTATAAAAAAAACAATTCTACAGACAATTTTATTCAGTTTTCTTAAGTTTTTTATTCTTCCGGTATTATTTTCTTAAATTTCACAGTGAGGTGATAGTATTTTCTTAAGTTTCATAGTCCGGCAGTAGTATTTGTTTAAGTTTCATAGACTGGTGGTAGTATTTTCTTAAGTTTCATAGTCTATTGGTAGTATTTTCTTAAATTTCATAGTCTAGTGGTAGTATTTTCGTAAGTTTCATGGTCTAGTGGTAAAATTTTCTCAAATTTCATAGTCAGGTGGTAGTATTTTCTTAAGTTTCATAGTCCAGAAGTAGTATTTTCGTAAGATTCATAATCTGAGGGTAATATTTTCTTAAGTTTCATAGTCTATTGGTAGTATTTTCTTAAATTTCATAGTCTAGTGGTAGTATTTTCTTAAGTTTCATAGTCCGGTAGTAGTATTTTCGTAAGATTAATAGTCTGGTCGTAACATTTTCATAAGTTTCATAGTCTATTGGTAGTATTTTTTTAAATTTCATAGTCTAGTAGTAGTAATTTCTTAAGTTTCATAATCTATTGGTAGTATTTTCTTAAGTTTCATAGTCTAGTGGTTGTATTTTCTTAAGTTTCATAGTCTAGTGGTAGTATTTTCTTAAGTTTCATAGTCTAGTGGTAGAATTTTCATAAGTTTCTTAGTCAGGTGGTAGTATTTTCGTAAGTTTCATAGTCTAGTGGTAGTATTTTGTTTAGTTTCATAGTCTGGTGGTAGTATTTTGCCCAGAATTCGTCGGGATGGCGGCGACAGCTTAATATCTGATTTTAAACCTTTTGCTGGTTCGGTTTGAAGGGTGGGTACTAAATCTTAACCCGATAGCCTTTAACCTAAAGCTTTAAAAGAGCCCTTGGTGCCGCGATCGTCTATGGGCAGCATTGGCCTCTTTTCATCATACATAAAGAAAAAAAACTGTCCATGGGTTGTGCTCGCTTTTCATCAGACAGGCCGTATGCCGTATGCTTAGTACCATACATAAATAGAACTATAATCCCCAAAGGGTCAGAGACTAGGCAATAGGGACCGTAAGAACAGTCAACTGCCGCACAGTCTTTCTCCAACTACTACACATGTGTTACTACAACGTGAAGTGAAAGGTTGGCAGTTTTCAGTCGCCTTTCAGACGATCAAGAAAAGAGATAGGTTGGTAGTATTGTTTTAATAATGAGCCGCCACCACACTTAGGTAACATAAAAGAAAAAAAATGAGGTGACTATAAAAGCTTCATTTTAAATTTGGAGCCACGTGACTTCCCGACACTGGCCGACATAAAAATGAGGTTGAGATCTGGACGCCAGATAGGCGCCATCTAACCTTGACCTGTATGCGTGGCGGCGGCGGCGGCGGCGGCAGCGGCGGGCGGGCGGACACTAGGCACCATTGATGTATTACCACTAGAGACGTTACCGCGTAGCTAGTTTTTGCGCATTAAGTTGCGGCCCATGGGCTGCAAACGCCTCGGTGTTTGTGGACCTTACTGCTACAAATCAGTTCGCAAAAATTGCTTTGCGGTGGCGTCTTTAGTTATAATACCTCAATGCTGGGTACCTCCTCATAAGGGGCCGCTCCGCGACATTCATGTTCAATATTCGATATCATTTATTCACATTTTTAAACTTTCGCGTGAAACAAAATATTAGGACGGGGATTAACGCATCTACTTAGGCGTAGTAAAAAGGTATGCGTAGGATTCTTTTGGCTACAAAAATAGAGCACTTAAATCAATTTCGCTACGAGATTGGTGCAGTCTATAAGGCGGGTTACCTCGTACGGAGTGAGAACAGCTGGCAAGAAACTTAGCAAGGAGATTTATTTCTCCTTTTCATGTGCGTCAATTTAAAATTGGAAAATGCCTTTGGAGCCTCCTGACACCTGGTCACAGACCACTTTTCTATAAAAGAGGATTCAAACAGCGTCTATGGGTTTGGCTCAAATGGCTAGTAAGGCCGATACGGAAGCGATAGCAACAGCTCTGTAAAGTGTACACGATTGTGACGAGTGCGATTTTTAATCTCACCCAATATTTTCGCTCTTTCTTTACGTTAAAATATCCAAAAAAAATCCAAATCTTCAAAGGACTAGCCCAAAAAAAATTTTAGAGACAAATTGAACAACGAATCTTTTTGTTAAAAAATTACATTAAGTGCAAAAATACCGGTTACGAGTATTACGTTCCGTATCGTCCTAGGTATATCAAAGCATCGAAAATATGAATAACAAAGTGACACGATCGATCTGGAATCTCGCATCGTGCCAGTGTAATCGATAATCGATGCGCGACACTCGAAGTCGGTCACGCTGTGTAATTAGACGAGCTAACAAAATTCGGGGGGCGGCGCGGGTCGCGATGAATAAAACATTGCGGTGCGCTGGCGCCGCCGCGCCGGCAGGGCTGCCAGTCCTCTTCAGTCTCCAGCACGAAAAACGTTTTATATGCCAAAAGTTTTATGTGTCA